>CM077826.1:30151223-30341123 GCA_039720395.1 Liquidambar formosana | reverse complement strand
TATTGCCCACTATTTCCCAAATTTCAAAGCTCTCATTGGGGCTGGCACGCAGGTTGAAGATGCTATCAATGATGGGACAATCAAGACTGAGGAAGTGAGGAGTCGCAAGACAAACTTTACTGGGAAGAACAATGCCGAGGTCAACACCATAACTCAACCAATCCAACCCTTTTCTCTCAATGATGTCAACCCACCTCGCCAATTCACTGACCTATTCATGCCACTCGAAAGAGTCCTTGAAAAGCTCATAAGTCGTGACCTATTGAAGCCACTCGACCCAAGACCTCCACCAAATCCCTTACCCAAGAGCTACAATGAGAATGAGTACTGCAAGTACCACCAATCCAAAGGCCATGCCACCAATCGCTGTATTCGCCTTCGCCACCAAGTCCAAGACCTCATTGACAAGCAAGTCATTTCACCACCAACCCGTCCAAATGTCACCCGTAATCCTCTCCCATCACACAACAACACACCCCCACCTAACACCATAAATGCCATTGGGGTTGAATCCTCTCGCCCTCGCCATCCCATAAGACAATACACTCCGCTCCCCATGACCTTAACCCGTCTCTTCACCATTTGCCGCAATAACAGCCTTATCATGCCACTTCCACCAAAGCCAAGACCATCAACCCCTCACCAATATTGCCAATACCATCGTGCACCCGGCCATGACACCGAGGCTTGTTCTATACTAAAGAAGATCATCCAAGACCTCATTGACCAAAAGGTTTTGTTGTTGCCAAAGAAATCTATCCAACAAGAGCTGAAAGAAAGATATGAAGCAGGGATCCTCAGGTTGGCCTATTAGGTGAAGCGTCGGGGAAATATGATTACTATGTGCTGTACTCAAGCCCAAGTCCGATATCAGATGAGCCGATAGTCCCTTCAGGTTGGGATGACTTGCCGACAGAGATGGAGAGCATCGACATGATAGAATGGGATGACTTGATGAATGACTCCGAGGAAGTCCATGACATATGGGCTAGCGATGATGAGTTGGACCATATAACCAGAGGGGGTCGTCATTCAAGCCCCCCCACCTAGAATCTGAAAATCCGTTGGAAGATTTGGAAGGGCAGAGGCATCCTAGCTTGCAAGAAGAAGAGGATGAAGTGCTTAGGCAGCTGAAGAAGACCAATGCCAACATTACTATTTGGGGCTTGCTCATGGCCTCGCATAAGCACAGACAGACCATGTTGAAACTGTTGAATCAGATACAAGTGCCTGTTGACACATCCCCGAGGGCTTGGTACATTTGGTGAATCCAACTCCCAAGAACTCAACCATCGTGTTCACCGATGTAGACCTACCTAAAAGCGGGCCGAGCCATTCTCAAGCTCTCTATGTGACCGTTGACACTATGGGGAAGAGGGTTCCCACCGTTCTTATCGACAATGGGTCCGCACTGAATGTATGTCCTCTCCGAACTGCCACTGTTTTGGGTTTGGGACCCACTGATTTCACGCCATCTGGGCAGACCATAAGAGCTTATGACAACACCCGCCGAGAAGTAATAGGGGTAGTTACTTTGCCTCTTATCATGGGACCCACTGAATTTAGGGTAGAATTCCAAGTGTTGGATGTGCCGTCATGTTTCAACTTGTTGTTGGGCCGACCTTGGATCCATCCTGCTGGGGCTGTACCATCTTCACTCCATCAAAAGGTGAAGTTTCCTTATGAAGGAGCCATAGTAACACTTCAAGGGGACTATGAATTGAAACTCGCAGGTGTGCCTATATGTGAGATACAACCTGAATCAGCAGCGATACCGCTATCTGGGTTTGATTATGTCCAATGCATTGAGAAAGAGCTGAATGAATCATCGCGCCATTACTCTTCTATAAAGCAGTACATCCCATATACTTTTTATCCAAGTTCCGACCCAGCCGTGGCAGATAAAAGTTTTGGTGATAGATACTTCACAGAAGGGCCGAATCCTCAAAGTTTGACAAGTTGGTACCACTCTATCCAAGATCTATATGGAAGCTTGAAAGAGGAAGACTGGGCAGAGAACCTTGATGCGGGGGCTATGACTGAAATGTTCCAAGACATGATCCTCACCGTGGAAGACTCGACCATTGAAGAACTCCAGGGTTCATCCATTAGCCATGCTACCGTGCCATTCCTGAATTGGTACCTTGAATGTGGTGTCATTGCGGAGATCCATGAAGAAGAAGACCTTGGCCTACCTGATAGCAGCTTGCAGGTGTCTTAGTTTAGTAATATTTCCCTAATTCAATAAGATGTATCTACTTTACTCACTTTGTGGAGTCATAGTATTGATACAGATTTGTTTGTTTTCCTTCTTTCTTTGTGTGTCATTCCCATTATTCCTAGTCAATAAAGTGTGCTTTCTTTCTCTATATATGCAGTGTCTCTTTTCTCTCCTCTATGGATATTTATGGCATGGATATAGATCCTAGGAACGATGTCCCCCCGGAGCTCGTTGAGCAAAGGAAAAGGGGCGTCACCGAACCTAATATGGATGAATTGGAATCAATCAACTTAGGGACGAATGAATTGCCAAGAATAGTTAAAATTGGGAAAACCCTCTCCCCCGTTGAAAAAGAAAAGATGATCTCCCTCTTGAAAGCCAACATTATGGCTTTTGCATGGTCTTATGAAGACATGCCTGGCATCGACCCCGATATTGTGCAACACTATATCCCCACTAATTCCCTAAAGAAGCCGGTAAAGCAGAAACTCAGAAGATTAAAACCAGAATGGGCTCTAAAAGTAAAAGAAGAGGTAACTAAACAACTAGACGCGGGTTTCCTCCAAGTTGTGGAGTACCCCGAATGGTTGTCAAATATAGTGCCTGTGCCTAAAAAAGATGGGAAAGTGAGGATGTGTGTCGATTTCCGAGATCTCAACGCCACGAGCCCTAAGGATGACTTTCCTTTACCCCATATCGACGTGTTGGTGGATAGTACAGTGGGACATGCACTCCTCTCCTTCATGGACGGATTCTCCGAGTATAACCAGATAAAGATGGCGCCTCAAGACATGGAGAAAACAGCCTTTATCACGTAATGGGGAACGTACTGTTACAAGGTAATGCCTTTTGGCTTAAGAAACGCTGGGGCTACTTACCAAAGAGCAGCTACGACCTTATTGCATGATATGATCCATAAGGAAGTAGAGGTTTATGTCGATGATATGATCGTGAAGTCCGTGGATAGAGAAGGGCATTTCAAGGCACTAGAGAAATTCCTAGAGCGAGCAAAAAAGTACAATCTCCGTCTCAACCCACAAAAGTGCGCTTTTGGTGTCACTGCAGGCAAGTTATTGGGGTTTATGATCACTCAGAGAGGTATCGAAGTGGACCCAGGGAAGATAAAAGCTATTGTGGAGATGGAGCCGCCTAGCACTGAGAAGCAGATCCGGGGTTTTCTGGGAAGAGTTCAATACATAAGCCGATTCATTGCCAACTTGACCATGGTTTGCGAACCAATCTTCAAATTGCTTAAGAAAGGTGTGCCAAAAGTATGGAACGAAGAATGCCAAGAGGCCTTTGAGACTATTAAGAGATACTTGAGCAATCCTCCAATCTTAGTTCCCCCACGGCAAGGTGCGCCGCTTTTGTTATACTTAACGGTCACCGAAACCGCGACGGGAGCTTTGTTAGCTCAATATCTTGAAGGGTCTACAAAGGAGAATGCCATCTACTACCTAAGCAAGAAAATGACAGACTATGAAGTGAAGTACAATGCAATTGAAAAGGCTTGTGTGGCACTAGTATGGGCGACGCAGAAACTCCGGCACTACATGATGTCCTTCGAAGTGTTCTTGATAAGTCGCATGGACCCGTTGAAGTCCCTGGTAGAAAGGCCAGTATTGTCATTCAGAACTGCTCGATGGTCAATTCTCCTCAATGAATTCGACATCAAGTACGTGAATCAGAAGTCTATCAAGGGAAGCGTCATCGCAGACTACCTAGCCAGCTGTCCGGTGTCATCATCCGCTCCGTTCAACGATCAATTCCCAGATGAGGACGTGCTAGAGATTGGTAGAAAAACTTGGAGAGTATACTTCGATGGGGCAGCCAATAAGAAAGGTTATGGGATAGGAGTCCTGCTGGTCTCACCCGAAGAGGCATTTACACCGTTAGCGGTCAAGTTGGGGTTCGAAGCCACCAACAACATTGCTGAGTATGAGGCCTGTATCCTAGCACTGGAAGCAGCACTTGAATTGGGGATCAAAGAATTAGAAGTGTTCAGGGACTCGGCGCTAATCATTTGTCAGATAAAAGGGGAATGGAAAACTCGAGATGAGAAGCTGCTACCCTACCATGCCTACCTGGAAGCTCTAACCACGGAGTTCTCAGAGATAGAATTTAACTACCTTTCAAGGAACAAGAACCAGTTCGCCGATGCCTTGGCGACCCTAGCATCCATGGTGGAGATACCTGAAGGGGGAAATGTGAAGCCGTTGGTGATAGAATGCCGAGACAAGCCTGTGTATTGTTGTGCAATCCGAGGAGGAGAGGTAAATGATGGCCGTCCGTGGTTCCATGACATAAAGAAATTCATTGAAGAAAGGGAATACCCAGAAGGAGCATCTCGTATCGATAGAAAAACCCTAAGGCGGTTGGTGAGTCACTATGTACTTTGTGGAGGAAAGCTATATCGGAGATCATACGACGGGATCCACCTGCTGTGTGTCACCGAGGAGGAAGCCGAGCATCTGATTAAAGAAATCCATAAAGGGACAGGGGCTCCGCATATGAATGGCTATATGTTACCTAAGAAAATCATGAGGTTAGGCTATTATTGGTCCACCATGGAAAGAGACTGCCACGCACATGTCAAGAAGTGCCACAAATGCCAACTGTTCGCCAGTGGACAACATTTGCCTTCTATGCCTTTAACAAGTATGTCGTCACCTTGGCCATTCGCAGTATGGGGGATAGATATCATCGGACAGATCAAGCCAAAGGCGTCAAATGGGCATGAATACATCCTGGTCGCCATCGACTACTTCACTAAGTGGGTGGAAGCAGCGTCCTTCAAGACCTTGAATTCCAAGAAGGTAGCACAGTTCATACAGCACAGCATCATCTATCGATATGGGGTACCGCATGAAGTTATCTCAGACAATGGCCAGCACTTTCAGAAAGAAACCCATGAGCTCTTGCAAAAGTACAGCATAGTTCACCATCTGTCATCACCATACCGTTCTCAGACTAATGGAGCGGTGGAAGTAGCTAACAAGAACATCAAGAAGATACTACAGAAGACTGCGGACTCACACACAGACTGGCATGAGAAGTTGCCATTGGCTCTATGGGGTTACAGAACATCAATAAGGTCGTCAACAAGGGCTACCCCTTATTCTCTAGTTTATGGAATGGAGGCCGTGTTGCCAGTTGAATTAGAGGTTCCTTCATTAAGGGTTGCTGTGGAGAGCCAGATAGCAGAAGTGGATTGGGTTAAGAGCCGTTATGACGAGTTAGCTTTACTCGATGAAAGGCGGTTAAGGGCGCTGTATCATGTTCAGGGGTATCAACGGAGAGTTGCCAGAGCATTCAACAAGCATGTCAAAGATCGAGGTCTAAAGAAAGGGGATGTAGTGCTGAAAGAAATCAGAGCTCCAATGTTCGATCCGCGGGGAAAATTCAAGCCAAGTTGGGGTGGGCCATACATTATCAAAGAGATATTGCCAGCAGGGGCTGTTCGCCTCATGGATTTAGATGGAATTGAGTTCGCTTGTCCAACTAATTTGGATCAATTGAAGAAATATCATGTTTGAAGCCTGCTAGGTTGAAAACCCGTAAGGGCGGCCTAGGCAAAAGTTAAGGCATAAGAACTACGTAAGATCTGATTCTCCATTCAAAAACAAAAAAAAAACAAAAAAAAAGAAGAAAAAAAACCATGGAGATACGTAGGCAACCCATAAAGTTACCTTGGGTGCGGTCTAAATCAAACAAGAAAATCCCAAATTTGATTTATTATTGGCAATTTATTCAAAACTAAAATTGATTGACATAGCAATTCATTGGTATTAAGTAAAAGAACTATAAATATGCCATAAATATCCTATTCTATTGAGTCTTCAGTTTTTCTTGGGCTTCTTTGCAGCTCGCTCTTCAGCTTTCTTCTTCTCTCTTTCATGTCTTCTTTTCTTCCTCAAGTCATGTTCATAAGCTGTTGTCACTGCTTCCATAATATCTTCTCTGCAAGATCCAAGTTCATTGTTCTTGATAAGTCCAAAAATCCTTTCTCTTCGAGTAGTCTCTCTCTCACCCAAATTACTTTTCAACCATTCCTTATACTCTGAGCTCATCATATACAGACCATCAGTATTCGTAACTTGGGTTAGTATCAACTTGCTAGGCCATCGGTCCTTCGCCCAAGTCACTACAGAAAGACCCGCGGGCACCACAGGATAGTCACCTTTCAAGGAAGTAGGTATGGTTTGCATGGCACCCATCTGACGAAGAACCCTTGAAGGCCAATAGAAGGAAGTAGACCTCAGTCCTATGAGTCTCACCATGGCGCATCCAGAAGTCCGCAGAAGCACCTGGTCACTGCAGCCCCATATGAATACAAACCACTTAACACTCCTCCAAGAAAGGGTTTGGAAGTAACCTAGCCAATCTCTCAATGAAAATTGCCCAAGTAGTTCAATGCGGCGAAGGCAGTAATGCTGGGGCTTGTATGGTGTAATGGCAACTGGTGACAAGAAATTCAGTCTTTCAAGCAACCACATCTGCAGTAGAATGGGGCTACCTCCTAAAGGAACCTTTGGGTCCTCATGAGTTTTATCCAAACCATTCAGGGTTTCAGCTAGCACCATGGGAATCAAGTTATAGCCCTTGGCAAGGAGAGGAATCAAGTCACAAATTTGTATGGGAACATGTGGAGTACCAGTTGAAATAAGGAAACGACCAATGAGGCAAAAGGCAAGAGCATGCTTAATAGGAAAGGTAAAATTCAGAATACCTTTACTATCACAAGCTAAAAAAGAGGTTGCCAATTTCATCAAGTCTACCATATGGTCCTTTACAAACGTAGAGACATATTGTGAGTGAATCCCAAGTAGATTGGAGAAAGTAGTAAGAAAGCTTGGGCGAGGAGTAGGGAGAATGAAAGGACCTACCGTTGAAACTCCATACAATGCACAGAATTCCTCCATGGTTGCGCACAGTTCTTCATAGTTGAAGCGGAACACATGAACTTGAGGATCCCAAAAATATGTAGCAGCAGTCAAGAGGTTCGTTTCAAGCCTCACATGCCTCAAGGAGAGCAATGGATCCAAGCCAAAGCACTTGAACTCAGATTTTGCTTCAGCACTCATAACTCTCAAAAACCCTCCTAAAAATTTGTCTAGAGCCTCC
This sequence comes from Liquidambar formosana, assembly GCA_039720395.1. Taxonomy (NCBI): domain Eukaryota; kingdom Viridiplantae; phylum Streptophyta; class Magnoliopsida; order Saxifragales; family Altingiaceae; genus Liquidambar; species Liquidambar formosana. Next base: position 30,333,778 of record CM077826.1, on the reverse strand, counting down.
ATAATTTCTAATGAATGAATACAAGTAGGTTTAGGAACCTCTTGGATGTGTTTTTATAGGGAAAAGGTCACAAATCCAAGTTCAAATAGGAAAAAACCCATCAGAATAGGAAGTTTCCTATTCAAAGTGGGATTTCCGCTTCGGGCTCGGGTAACCACCCAGGCCTGGGCGGCTAGCCTCCCGAGGCCTGGTGGTCACCCAAGCCACCTTGTTTTGGCTTTCTCCCTCGCTTTGTCTCTCCTTGACGCGTGATCAAACCTCCTTCCAAATGAGATATTCAACACTTTTTGAGCTTAAAATCAATCAAATTCCGTCTTGAAATCAATTCCTTGAATTGATTTTATGTTCAAAAGGGTTGAATATATTTCCCCTGTGTCATGCCAACTCAAGTGACAATGTGTTAAGTCACTTTCCTCTTGCACCATGCCTGTTCAATCTTGATAAATTGATCATATATCCTCATTTCAAATCTTGATTTTTCATCCCACTTGGTTGAATATACTCATCATTTGAATATATTCTTCCATTTCAAAAGTGTATTCACTCTTTGAATATGCTTCTCAGTTTCAAATTCTCATTCCCTATCCTACTTGGTTGAATATATTCATCACTTGAATATATTTTTCCATTTCAAAAGTGTATTCACCCTTTGAATATGCTTCTCAGTTTCAAATTCTCATTTTCTATCATACTTGGTTGAATATATTCATCACTTGAATATATTCTTCCATTTCAAAAGCATGTTCACCCATTGAATATGCTTCCTAGTTTCAGATCCTCATTATCACTTACTTGGTAAAATATATTCATCGCTTGGGTATATTTCTCCATTTCAATGGTATACTCATCACTCGAGCATACTTCTCAGATATTTTGTCACTTACTTGGTTAAGTATATCCATCGCTTGGGTATACTTCTCCATTTCAATGGTATGTTCATCACTTGAACATACTTCTCAGATCATTTGTCACTTACTTGGTTAAGTATATCCACCACTTGGGTATATTTTTTCCATTTCAATGGTATACTCATCACTTGAGTATACTTCTCAGATATTTTGCCACTTACTTGGTTAAGTATATCCATCGCTTGGGTATATTTCTCCATTTCAATAGTATGTTCATCACTTGAACATAATTCTCAGAATATTTGTCACTTACTTAGTTAAATATATTCATGACTAGAATATATTTCTCCATTTCAATGGTGTACTCATCACTTGAGTACACTTCTCAGATTATTCTCTATCTTACTTGCTTAAGTATATCCATCGCTTGGATATATTTCTCTATTTCAATGGTATGTTTATCACTTAAACATACTTGTCACTTACTTGGTTAAGTATATCCATCACTTGGATATATTTCTCTATTTCAATGGTATGTTTATCACTCAAACATACTTGTCACTTACTTGGTTAAGTATATCCATCACTTGGATATATTTCTCTATTTCAATGGTATGTTTATCACTCAAACATACTTGTCACTTACTTGGTTAAGTATATTCGTGACTAGAATATATTTCTCCATTTCAATGGTGTACTCATCACTTGAGTACACTTCTCAGATTATTCTTATCTTACTTGGTTAAATATATCCGTCGTTTGGATATATTTCTCCATTTCAATGGTATGCTCATCACTTGAGTGTACTTCTCAGCTTACTTGGTTAAATATATCCATCACTTGGATACATTTCTCCATTTTAAAAGTGTGTTCATCACTTGAACGTACTTCTCAGTCTTTTTCAATCATTAAGTATACTCATCACTTGAGTATATTTCTCAGCATCTTTTTCATCACTTGGTTAAATATGTTCGTGACCTGAATATATTTCTCCATTTCAAAAGTACACTCATCACTTGAATACACCTCTCAGATTATTCTTATCCTACTTGGTTAAGTATATCCATCGCTTGGGTATATTTCTCCATTTCAATGGTATGTTCATCACTTGAACATACTTCTCAGATTATTTGTCACTTACTTGGTTAAATATATTCATCACTTGAATATATTTCTCCATTTCAATGGTATACTCATCACTTGAGTATACTTCTCAGTTCATTCTCTATCTTACTTAGTTAAATATATTCGTGACCTGAATATATTTCTCATTTTTCAAAAGTATGTTCATCACTTGAACGTACTTCTCAGTCTTTCTCAATCATTAAGCATCCTCACCACTTGAGTATACTTCTCAGATTTCATTCTCACATTACTTGGTTAAATATATTCGTGACCTGAATATATTTCTCCATTTCAATGGTATACTCATCACTTGAGTATACTTCTCAGATATTTTGTCACTTACTTGGTTAAGTATATCCATCGCTTGGATATATTTCTCCATTTCAAAGGTATGTTCATCACTTGAACGTACTTTTCAGATCTCATTCTCATCACTTGGTTAAATATATTCGTGACTAGAATATATTTCTCCGTTTCAAAAGTATATTCATTCGTAGTGGCTTGAATATGCTTCTCTTGACAATCATCAACCCCCAGTGGTTTAACTATACTCATGACTTGAGTACACTTCCTTATTTCAGTCTCAGGTTTTCAACCTCCCATCATTGTTGGTATCAGTGTGTGATTTCTCCGAGCTTTTTGGCCAAAAATGGGTTGTTCTTTATCATTGGTTCACAAGTGTAACTTGTTCGCCAATGAGGGGCTTCTGTCACACCCCATTTTTGCACCACCTTACTAGAGCTCATCATTTCATGCATGTTTTTGTTTTGTTTTTGAGTCTAGTCACTTGCATTAGTTTTCTAGAGTCACAAGGACAATGGATATGAATTTTGGTTCAAATTGGAGTTGATCTTGAGGGATAATAAGAGCTTTGGTGACTTGAGGGGCATAATCGTCTTTTAAGTCCCAAACTTTTCATTTGACCTTGAAATGATCTCCAAATTGTCAATTGGAGTTCATATGGATGCATAAGAGGTATTTCTAGGTTCAATTTGGTAAGTCAATGGCTCGGGATTAAAATGGCTCGATGTAGTTCAAGTTGGTTAATTGACCCTTCCTTGGGTTAGCTCTAATTGACTCACAATTACCAACCAAATCTTTTCAAATTGACTTTCATTAGTCATCATTTTACCCTCAAAAGTGTTTCATGAAGTTCAATTTTGATATGGCCTGATGATGAGTTTAGTGTGGTTATTTACGGATTATCCTTGAAGAATTAGTGCGAATCACAGCATGAGATTTTTGGTTAAAATGAAAAGAAAATTATTTTATTAAATTAGCCATTTTTATCATGAAACTAACACGTGTACGTATGTGATGAGTGTGTGTACGCACATACGATACATGTGCATGCGTGTTAGCGGTCAGTCTCCTAATTTTTATAAAAGACAATTTCCTTTTCCTATTCAGATTAGAAGTCTTTTATCATTATAAAATACCTTTTGATTATACTCCAAGGAAACCTAGTCTAGGAAGGAAAGGGAAACTCCAGATTTCAGCTATAAATACTCTCTTAATGTCTTTAAACAAGGGGAGAGGAGAAGAGGGTTTGGAGGGAGTGAAATTCGTCATAATTCAGCAGCAGATTTTCTGAAAACCAGCAGTCGTATTTTAATCATAACTTTTTCATCCGAAGTCAGAATTTGATGAAATTGGTCTTGTTAGAAAGATAATTCAATTCTCTACAACTTTGTATTTCACAAGCTTTGTCCAAATCCAACGTTTTCATACCCAAAAACGCGATTGAAGTTGCTGCTGCTGCAAAGTGACGAAAATCACTTTTCTTTTCTCTTGTTCTCTTTTTGTTTTCTATTTTCTTTTCAAAGTTGAGTGAGTTTTGATCTCTTTGCTGTGATACCACTTTGACAAAGAGGAGGATTCTTGTTGGTTTGATTCACTCTAAAGACCTGAGGAGCCACGAACAATTACAAACACAAAGGAAGGCCCTTCCTAAGGTATTCTCCTTCTCTATTCAAGCTTAAACTAGGTTTTCATATGGGTTAGGCTTATTGCATGTTAAAGGTAGCCTTTTTTATCATGTATTAACACTCTAGCTAGTTAATATACATGGAATATCTATTTTTTATCTACTGCTTAGCATGCTTTAGGGCTGTCCTTTAGGTTTTTAATGCATAGTTATGATTCTTGTGCTCCTGTTTGTCCTTGTGCTAGGATTAGTGTCATTGCATGTTAGAGTTAGGATTTTCATCATGTTATATTGCTTTAGTTAGTTAATATGCATAATTTAATTTCTGTTTAGTTTGGTTTTAGCATGATTAAAGTATGTCTTGTGAGTTTTTAAGCATATTTGTGAGTTTAGGGTTTTAGAGTCATTGTTTTGTGTTTGTTTTCATATAGCATGATAAAGTAGACTTTTTTTATTGGTTTTTCTTCGTGTTTGCTGTATATGTTTTTCATATGGAGTAAACATGATAGTTTTGCATGCATGTTAGTATGTTTTAGGGTTTTTATGCATGATATGGTTCTAGGAATATGTTAGGACTTATTGTTGTTCGCTGTTTTTGCTATTGGCATGCTTAGTGGATGATTTTAGGTCATAATACTATTCTGTCCAGATTTGCATGTTAGTGTTTTTGCATGGTTTTGAGCACTTGTAAGGGTGCAAATAGGTGTGGTATTTGTCCTATGGCAAATAGGGCTGCTTATGTCTGAAATGGCTAAATGCTTGGAGCTAATTGCGCTCGGGTAAGTGGGTGTGAAGGTGCCCCAATTCACCTTTCTTCTTAACTCATTCTCTTCTCCCTATTTAGGGTTAATTTTTAATATGATCCTATGGTTTAATTAGAGGTTTCCTTCACCAACAAAATTCTGGTTTTTATTAAAGTTTCCATTTTGTGGATTTCTTTCCTAAAATCAAACTTTCTATCAATTCTCTTTTGATCAAATAAGGAAACCTAAGGTTTTTACCATAGGTTTGTATTAGGATTTAACCTTAGTTCTAATCGAACTACGTGGACTTTGATCCATATATTTCGTTGCATGGTACGTAGGCGCTCTTCGTGAGGCTCAAGTCCGTTCTAGGATCCAAGCATCCTAGGTTTATTTTTGTTTTCTTTTCTTCTTTTTCTTTTTCTGTTTTTATGCGCTTATTATGCATGGATGGATGAATGAAATATATGATATGCATGCAATTCTTGTGATGATATACTTGCTGATTTTTGTATGGAAAGATCTTGATTTAGCCCAAATGAACTGAGAGACCGAAAGGGTGACATGGGTGCCTATAGGCTTTGCCTAGAACCTTCCCATGTCATAACTTAGCCTCCGAATCCCCGATTTCTTTGGTTTTCAAAAGATTGGTTTTTGCCTTTCCTTTTTTATGGAGTCATTCAAATTGTTTTCCTAAAACAAACTATTTTTAGGGTTTTCCTTGTTTCCTTTAAAAAATAAGGTGGCGACTCCTTTCCTTTTTTTTTTCAAACCCATTTTCTTTCAATCCCTTGTGGGCCCAATTTCCGGGGTTCACACATGCATATTAACTAACTAAAGCAATATAACATGGTGAAAATCCTAACTCTAACATGCAATGACACTAATCCTAGCACAAGGACAAACAGGAGCATAAGAATCATAACTATGCATTGAAACATAAAGGACAGCCCTAAAGCATGCTAAACAGTAGATAAACAATAGATATTCCATGTATATTAACTAGCTAGAGTGTTAATACATGATAAAAAAGGCTACTTTTAACATGCAATAAGCCTAACCCATATGAAAACCTAGTTTAAGCTTGAATAGAGAAGGAGAATACCTTATTCTCTCTCAAACACTCAAGTATTAATGCATAAAGTGGCTCCCCTTGTGTTTGTAATTGTTCGTGGCTCCTCAGGTCTTTAGAGTGAATCAAACCAACATGAATCCTCCTCTTTGTCAAAGTGGTATCACAGCAAAGAGATCAAAACTCACTCAACTTTGAAAAGAAATAGAAAACAAAAAGAGAACAAGAGAAAAGAAAAGTGATTTTCGTCACTTTGCAGCAGCAGCAACTTCAATCGCGTTTTTGGGTATGAAAACGTTGGATTTGGACAAAGCTTGTGAAATACAAAGTTGTAGAGAATTGAATTATCTTTCTAACAAGACCAATTTCATCAAATTCTGACTTCGGATGAAAAAGTTATGATTAAAATACGACTGCTGGTTTTCAGAAAATCTGCTGCTGAATTATAACGAATTTCACTCCCTCCAAACCCTCTTCTCCTCTCTTGTTTAAAGACATTAAGAGAGTATTTATAGCTGAAATCTGGAGTTTCCCTTTCCTTCCTGGACTAGGTTTCCTTGGAGAATAATCAAAAGGTATTTTATAATGATAAAAGACTTCTAATCTGAATAGGAAAAGGAAATTGTCTTTTATAAAAATTGGGAGACTGACCGCTAACACGCATGCACATGTATCATATGTGCGTACACACACTCATCACATACGTACACGTGTTAGTGTCATGATAAAAATGGCTAATTTAATAAAATAATTTTCTTTTCATTTTAACCAAAAATCTCATGCTGTGATTCGCACTAATTCTTCAAGGATAATCCGTAAATAACCACACTAAACTCATCATCAGGCCATATCAAAATTGAACTTCATGAAACACTTTTGAGGGTAAAATGATAACTAATGAAAGTCAATTTGAAAAGATTTGGTTGGTAATTGTGAGTCAATTAGAGCTAACCCAGGGAAGGGTCAATTAACCAACTTGAACTATATCGAGCCATTTTAATCCCGAGCCATTGACTTACCAAATTGAACCTAGAAATACCTCTTATGCATCCATATGAACTCCAATTGACAATTTGGAGATCATTTCAAGGTCAAATGAAAAGTTTGGGACTTAAAAGACGATTATGCCCCTCAAGTTACAAAAGCTCTTATTATCTCTCAAGATCAACTCCAATTTGAACCAAAATTCATATCCATTGTCCATGTGACTCTAGAAAACTAATGCAAGTGACTAGACTCAAAAACAAAACAAAAACATGCATGAAATGATGAGCCCTAGTAAAGTGGTGCAAAAATGGGGTGTGACACCTATCTACTGTTGTGCAATCCGAGGAGGGGAAGTGAATGATGGCCACCCGTGGTTCCATGACATAAAGAAGTTCATTGAAGAAAGGGAGTACCCAGAAGGAGCATCTCGTATCGATAGAAGAACCTTAAGACGATTGGCGGGTCACTACGTACTTTGTGGAGGAAACTATATCGGAGATCATACGATGGGATCCACCTGTTGTGTGTCACCGAGGAAGAAGCCGAGCATCTGATTAAAGAAATCCATGAAGGGACAGGGGCTCCGCATATGAATGGTTATATGTTGGCTAAGAAAATCATGAGGCTAGGCTATTATTGGTCTACCATAGAAGGGACTGCCACGCACATGTCAAGAAGTGTCATAAATGCCAACTGTTCGCCAGTGGACAACATTTGCCTTCTATGCCTTTAACAAGTATGTCATCACCATGGCCATTCGCAGTATAGGGGATAGATATCATCGGACAGATCAAGCCAAAGGCGTCAAATGGGCATGAATATATCCTAGTTGCCATCGATTATTTCACTAAGTGGGTGGAAGCAGCGTCCTTCAAGACCTTAAATTCCAAGAAGGTAGCACAGTTTATACAGCACAGCATCATCTATCGATATGGGGTACCACATGAAGTTATCTCAGACAATGGCCAGCACTTTCAGAAAGAAACCCATGAACTCTTGCAAGAGTACGGCATAGTTCACCATCTATCGTCACCATACTGTCCTCAGACTAATGGAGCAGTGGAAGCAGCTAACAAGAATATCAAGAAGATACTACAGAAAACTGCGGACTCACACACAGACTGGCATGAGAAGTTGCCACTGGCTCTATGGGGTTACAGAACATCAATAAAGTCATTAACAGGGGCTACCCCTTACTCTCTAGTTTATGGAATGGAGGCCGTGTTGCCAGTTGAATTGGAGGTTCCTTCACTAAGGGTTGCCGTGGAGAGCCAGATAACAGAAGTGGACTGGGTTAAGAGTCGCTATGATGAGTTAGATTTGCTGGATGAAAGGCGTTTAAGGGTGCTGTATCATGTTCAGGGGTATCAACGGAGAGTTGCAGAGCATTCAACAAGCATGTCAAAGATCGAGGTCTAAAGAAAGGAGATGTAGTGCTGAAGGAAATCAGAGCTCCAGTGTTCGATCCGCGAGGAAAATTCAAGCCAAGTTGGGGTGGACCATACATTATCAAAGAAATATTGCCAGCAGGGGCTGTTCGCCTCATGGATTTAGATAGAATTGAGTTCGCTCGTCCAACTAATTTGGATCAATTGAAAAAATATCATGTTTAAAGCCTGCTAGATTGAAAACCCGTAAGGGCAGCCTAGGCAAAAGATAAGGCATGAGAACTACGTAAGACATGATTCTCCATTCAAAAAAAAAAAACAAACAAACAAAAAAACAAAAAAAAAAAGAGCAAAAAAGCAAAAAAAAGAAAAAAAATCATGGAGATACGTAGGCAACCCATAAAGTAACCTTGGGTGGGGTCTAAATCAAACAACAAAATCCCAAATTTGATTTATTATTGGCAATTTATTCAAAACTAAAAGTGATTGACATAGCAATTCATTAGTATTAAGTAAAAGAACTATAAAAGTGCCATAAATATCCTATTCTATTGAGTCTTCAATTCTTCTTGGGCTTCTTTGCAGCTCGCTTTTCAGCTTTCTTCTTCTCTCTTTCGTGTCTTCTTTTCTTCCTCAAGTCGTGTTCATAAGCTGCTGTCACTGCTTCCATAATATCTTCTCTGCAAGGTCCAAGTTCGTTATTCTTGATAAGCCCAAAAATCCTTTCTCTTCGAGTAGTCTCTCTCTCACCCAAATTGCTTTTCAACCATTCCTTGTACTCGAGGCTCATCATATATGGACCATCAGTATTCGTAACTTGAGTTAGTGTCAGCTTGCTAGGCCATCGGTCCTTCACCCAAGTCACTACAGAAAGACCCGCAGGCACCACAGGATAGTCACCTTTCAAGGAAATTGGTATGGTTTGCATGGCACCCATTTGACGAAGAACCCTTGAAGGCCAATAGAAAGAAGTAGACCTCAGTCCTATGAGTCTCACCATTGCACATCCAGAAGTTCGCAGAAGCACTCGTTCATTATAGCCCCATATGAAGACGAACCACTTGATATTCCTCCATGAAAGGGTTTGGAAGTAACCTAGCCAATCCCTTAATGAGAACTTTCCAGGCAACTCAATGCAACGAAGGCAGTAATGTTGGGGCTTGTATGGTGTAATGACAGTGGGTGATAAGAAATTCAGCCTTTCAAGCAACCACATTTGCAGCAAAATGGGGCTACCTCCTAAAGGAACCTTTGGGTCCTCATGAGTTTTATCCAAGCTATTCAGGGTTTCAGTTAATACCATGGGAATCAGGTTATGGCCCTTGGCAAGGAGAGGAATCAACTCACAAATTTGTATGGGAACATGTGGAGTACCAGTTGAAATAAGGAAACGACCAATAAGGCAAAAGGCAAGAGCATGCTTAATAGGAAAGGTAAATTTCAGAATACCTTTACTATCATAAGCCAAAAAAGAGGTTGCCAATTTCATCAAGTCAACCATATAATCCTTTACAAATGTGGAGGCATACTGTTGGTGAATCCCAAGTAGGTTGGAAAAGGAAGTAAGAAAGCTTGGGCGAGGAGTAGGGAGTATGAAAGGACCTACCGGTGAAACTCCATACAACGAGCAGAATTCCTCCATGGTTGGGCACAGTTCTTCATAGTTGAAGCGGAACAAATGAATTTGGGGATCCCAAAAATATGTAGCAGTAGTCAAGAGGTTCGTTTCAAGCTTCACATGCCTCAAGGAAAGCAATGGATCCAAGCCAAAGCACTTGAACTCAGATTTTGCTTCAGCACTCATAACTCTCAAAAACCCTCCTAAAAATTTGTCTAGAGCCTCCATAATTTCTAATGAATGAATACAAGTAGGTTTAAGAACCTCTTGGATGTGTTTTTATAGGGAAAAGGTCACAAATCCAAGTTCAAATGGGAAAAAACCCGTCAGAATAGGAAGTTTCCTATTCAAAGTGGGATTTCCGCTTCGGGCTCGGGTGACCACCCAAGCCTGGGCGGCTAGCCACCTGGGCTTGGGCAGCTAGCCGCCCAGCCCCGGGTGGTCACCCGAGGTCGTTTTCCTATTTTGCCCAGTTTTGCCTATTTTTGACCCTATTTGACCCCTATATGGTTATGTGACCTTGGGAAGCTTATTTTGAGCTTATTTTTGCACAAAAACATGAGTAAATCACCACCATGGAATTCCAAAAGTCTCATACAAAGTACCAAAGCAAATGTTCAAAGAAAGGTTACAAAGCATAAAGAATGATGTTTCATTCATTCACAAAGCAAGAGGTTAAGCTAAGCTAATGATCTCCCGTGGTTCTTCTCTTTCTACTTGACTCGCCTCTACCACGACCAGCATGAGGATTCCTTTGGGGTGGCATTGGTTGTGGTGGACGCAGTGTGGAGACCTGTTACAAAGAAATCGATTAATAAAGGAAGGGTTGTGCTTTTAACTCCTATAATTGGAATGAACAAAAGGGATGTCTTACAGTGGGATTTAGTCGCCCCTCTAGCACAGAGTTCACCAAACTCATCCTAACAAGGTCCCGCCTTAATCCCTCGCTGAGTTCAAGGTACTCCTGTGTGTACTCTCGGGGAACCTAAAAGATGAACATGGTTAATAAATGATGAAAGAAGTTCTAAGGGAGGCAAAGGTTTAGAGCTTACATGCTCGTAGCTCGAGTCAATCTTGGGGACCTCATCAAAAGCAGGGCGGGTAATGTCAGTCCTCATGAACTCCAACCCATTGCATAGGTTCACTTGCCAGTCGAGAACTGGGAGAGGCGGTTGTGCCATTCCCCCCATCTCATAATCCTCATCCCCGTGAGTCATGCCTGTGGAGGACGCTATTGTGGAACTATGTCCACAAGCTCGCCGGCCCTGCAATCGATAATTGGCTTAAAAGGAGTGTTTGCATAAATCGATAATTGAAAAAAAATGGGATAGAAACTCACCCCTTGAGGTGGGAAGCCAATGACTCTAGGGCGCATTAGAAATTGATTGCAAAAAGTCATGTAGTCAGTATTGGGCAAGGTAAACTCCTCAGCATCCCATCCAGTCAGAGCTTCCATCAGCTCATCCTCATCCAAAGAGTTAGTGTGCCTCATGTTCATGAGAGGCAAGACAGGGGTAAGAGTGGCATCCACTCGACCTTTCACTTGCCTAAGGACACGCTCCCCCAAATACCAGTACTGCCCTGAGGGACCCTCAAAGAGTACCCTCTTCCCGGTCAACTCCAAATAGGACACACACCTCCTAGGCAGCCTGCCTTCCCACAGTCCCCATGGGCTCCACTCTACCTGTTGAATTTGGAAAAAATGATGAGCAAGATAATAAAAATGAAAAAAAAATGAAAAAAGAATGAGGAAGGAGGATCACCATATCAGCATTTAGGCTCGCCAAGTACGCCCTTGCATGGGCGTAGTCATGCCTATTGGGGGCACGCACGGCTATCTTGTTGGGAGCATAGTTCCCAAGTATGGGCCATTCTTGTATCTCATTGTCCAGGGTGGGGCAGCACAGTCCCAAATATTCATAATACCATATCTGTCAAAATTCAAGAAAAGCATTAAAATTAAGTCAAGTTTGAGAGGAATTTAAAAATTAAACATTTTTACTTACCTCCCAAACAAATGGAAGCCCACCAAAATTCTTGGAAACACCTTGAGACATGTCAGACATGGATCTGTACATGGTAGCTAGTGCTGCCCTTCCCCAGTTATACCTCCCCATCTTATTCACATCCACCATGGAAGCAAGATAGCCCAGTTGTGCCATGTCATTGGCACCAACAAAGAGAGTGCAAAAGAGCATGTAGATCATGAATGCCCTAGCTATGCACTCGGGAGCCACTCCCACACCTTCTACTTGGTTGGCAAAATTCTCGAATAGCCATGTCCTCCTAACACCGCGTGAGCCTGCCTCAATATCCATCCCCAACATAGTGAGGAGATAAGCACTATCCGTGTTGGCATCCCCATAGAATTCCAACCTCTTTCCTTTGAGGCTTAAATCGGTGATGATTGAAAAATCCTTGGGAGTCATGGTCATCTCCCCAAAGCTAAAGTGGAAGGTGTTGGTGGTATCCCACCATAATTCAGCTAAGGCGAGGAGAGCTTGCCTATCCCATTGTTCATTCCATAGGGAGTCAAGAAACCAACTAAAACCCGCTTTCTTAATGAAGTTTCTTGCGGAAGGTTGGGTGTGTTCCATATGCTTCCACCACCCAATAAGATTCTTTATCAAAGACCTTGTGCGTAGGTCTTGGAAATTGGGCTAATCAAGAAGAATTATTCACCTAGTTAGTGTAAAAATCGTATGCAAGCATCGATAATTGGCTTTCCAAAAACTAAGTCTTTTAGTTCATGAACAAGTAAACCATGCTTTGAAAGTTTATGAAAACATTGGTTTCATTCTTCAAACTCATGATCATTGGTAAACCATGCATTCCAAGACCATGGAAACATGGATTTTTCAAAGAAAATAGCAAGCAAACTTTGTTTTCCAAAGTGGTTTTTTGAGGAAAAAATAAGCAAACCTTGTTCATGAAAACATGGGTTTTTCAAAAATATAGCAAACTTTGTTTTTCAAAGTTCATGAAAATGTTTGGTTTTGTTTCTAAAATCAATTAGAAATGAATGCCTATGATTTTGCCTTGCAATACACATCAATTTTACAAAGATTGGATGGATTTTCATCATTCAAGCATTTTATCAAACACTTGGTGGGCACTATTCACCAAGCTTTCAAATTGAATTCTTTTCACATCCAATCCTTGCCAAAATCAATGAGCATTGCAAACATTACTAGGAATACTCATAGAGAGTTCATGGGAATGCATTTCAATCAACAAAAATGAAAATTTCAAAGAAAAGTTTAAAATGGGTAAGCTTACCTCTTGCTTGGAATGGAGAAAAGAGAGATGATTCCTTGGTTCTAGAAGCAATTTCTCTTGAGGAACATCATATATTGGTGCCTTGTATCTACTCTTTGAGTCAAGGAATGGATACTTTGAAGTGGAGTCTTCATTTGGATCCATGGTGGATGAACTAGCTTGTTTTGAGCAAAAATGGGTCTAATGGGTTTTTGATTTGCAAAGTGCTGCAAATTTCTTGTTTTTGATGTGAAATTGGGTGCTAATGATGCTATTTCATGTGTATGAATCCCTCTTGAAGTGTGGATTTGAATGCCTTTGGGTGTTGGAGTGATTTTGCAAAATGGGGTAAGCTTCCTAGAGAGAGAAGCTCTCAATTTTCGGGTTGGGTTGAATGGGGGGTATGAATAGTGCCCCTTACATTTTAAAAACCCAGATTTTTCAGCACATGGCTCGGGTAACCACCCAAGCTTTAGGCGGCTAGCCACCAGGGCCTGGGCGGCTAGCCTCCCGAGGCCTGGTGGTCACCCAAGCCACTTTGTTTTGGCTTTCTCTCTCGCTTTGTCTCGCCTTAACGCGTGATCAAACCTTCTTCCAAATGACATATTCAACACTTTTTGAGCTTAAAATCAATCAAATTTCACATTGAAATCAATTCTTTGAATTGATTTTATGTTCAAAAGGGTTGAATATATTTCACCTGTGCCATGCCAACTCAAGTGACAATGTGTTAAGGCACTTTCCCTTTGCACCATGCTTATTCAATCTTGATAAATTGATCATATACTCCCATTTCAAATCTTGATTTTCCATCCTACTTGGTTGAATATATTCATCACTTGAATATATTCTTCCATTTCAAAAGTGTATTCACCCTTTAAATATGCTTCTCAGTTTCAAATCCTCATTTTCCATCCTACTTGGTTGAATATATTCATCACTTGAATATATTCTTCCATTTCAAAAGTGTATTCACCCTTTGAATATGCTTCTCAGTTTCAAATCCTCATTTTCCATCCTACTTGGTTGAATATATTCATCACTTGGATATATCCTTCCATTTCAAAAGTGTATTCACTCTTTGAATAGGCTTCCCAATTTCAAATCCTCACTTTCTATCTTACTTGGTTAAATATGTTCATCACTTGAATATATTTCTCCATTTCAATGGTGTACTCATCACTTGAATACACTTCTCAGATCATTTGTCAATCGCTTGGTTAAGTATATTCATCGCTTGAATATATTTCTCCATTTCAATGGTATGTTCATCACTTGAACATACTTGTCACTCACTTGGTTAAATATATTCATCACTTGAATATATTTCTCCATTTCAATGGTGTGTTTATCACTTGAACATACTTGTCACTTACTTGGTTAAATATATTCATCACTTGAATATATTTCTCCATTTCAATGGTGTACTCATCACTTAAGTACACTTCTCAGATCATTTGTCAATCACTTGGTTAAGTATATTCATCGCTTGAATATATTTCTCCATTTCAATGGTATGTTCATCACTTAAACATACTTGTCACTCACTTGGTTAAATATATTCATCACTTGAATATATTTCTCCATTTCAATGGTATGTTCATCACTTGAACATACTTGTTACTCACTTGGTTAAATATATTCATCACTTGAATATATTTCTCCATTTCAATGGTGTGTTCATCACTTGAACATACTTGTCACTTACTTGGTTAAATATATTCATCACTTGAATATATTTCTCCATTTCAATGGTGTACTCATCACTTGAGTACACTTCTCAGATCATTTGTCAATTAATTGGTTAAGTATATTCATCGCTTGAATATATTTCTCCATTTCAATGGTATGTTCATCACTTGAACATACTTGTCACTTACTTGGTTAAATATATTCATCACTTGAATATATTTCTCCATTTCAATGGTGTGTTCATCACTTGAACATACTTGTCACTTACTTGGTTAAATATATTCATCACTTGAATATATTTCTCCATTTCAATGGTGTGTTCATCACTTGAACATACTTTTCAATTACTTGGTTAAATATATTCATCGCTTGGATATATTTCTCCATTTCAATGGTATGCTCATCACTTGAGTATACTTCTCAGACCTTTTGTCACTTACTTAGTTAAATATATTCATCACTTGAATATATTTCTCCATTTCAATGGTGTGTTCATCACTCGAACATATTTCTCACTCACTTGGTTAAATATATCCATCACTTGGATATATTTCTCCATTTCAATGGTATACTCATCACTTGAGTATACTTCTCAGTCTTTTTCAATCACTTGGTTAAATATATTCATCACTTGAATATATTTCTTCATTTCAATGGTGTGTTCATCACTTGAACATACTTGTCACTCACTTGGTTAAATATATCCATCGCTTGGATATATTTCTCCATTTCAATGGTATACTCATCACTTGAGTATACTTCTCAGTCTTTTTCAATCACTTGGTTAAATATATTCATCACTTGAATATATTTCTCCATTTCAATGGTGTGTTCATCACTTGAACATACTTGTCACTCACTTGGTTAAATATATCCATCGCTTGGATATATTTCTCCATTTCAATGGTATACTCATCACTTGAGTATACTTCTCAGTCTTTTTCAATTACTAAGTATACTCATCACTTGAGTATATTTCTCAGCATCTTTTTCATCAATTGGTTAAATATATTTGCGACCTGAATATATTTCTCCATTTCAAAAGTACACTCATCACTTGAGTATACTTCTCAGCATCTTTCAACTACTTGGTTAAATATATTCGTGACTTGAATATATTTCTCCATTTCAAAGGTATGTTCATCACTTGAATGTACTTCTTAGCATCTTTTCACTACTTGGTTAAATATATTCGTGACCTGAATATATTTCTCTATTTCAAAAGTGTATTCTTCGAATATGCTTCTCAAATTTCATTCTCAATCACTTGGTTAAATATATTCGTGACTTGAATATATCTTTCCATTTCAAAAGTATGTTCATTCGTAGTGGTTTGAATGTGCTTCTCTTGTCAATCATCAACTCCCAGTGGTTTAAGTATACTCATGACTTGGGTACACTTCCTGATTCCAGTCTCAGGTTTTCAACCTCCTATCATTGTTCGTACAGTGTGTGATTTCTCCAGGCTTTTTGACAAAAATGGGTTGTTCTTTATCATTGGTTCACAAATGTAACTTGTTCGCCAATGAGGGGCTTCTGTCACACCCCATTTTTACACCACCTTACTAGGGCTCGTCATTTCATGCATGTTTTTGTTTTGTTTTTGAGTCTAGTCACTTGCATTAGTTTTCTAGAGTCACAAGGACAATGGATATGAATTTTGGTTCAATTCGGAGTTGATCTTGGGGGATAATAAGAGCTTTTGTGACTTGAGGGGCATAATCGTCTTTTAAGTCCCAAACTTTTCATTCGACCTTGAAATGATCTCCAAATTGTCAATTGGAGTTCATATGGATGCAAAGGAGGTATTTCTAGGTTCAATTTGATAAATCAATGGCTTGGGATTAAAATGGCTCGATACAGTTCAAGTTGGTTAATTGACCCTTCTTTGGGTTAGCTCTAATTGACTCACAATTAACAACCAAATCTTTTCAAATTGACTTTCATTAGTCATCATTTTACCCCCAAAAGTGTTTTATGAAGTTCAATTTTGATATGGAAAGCATTTGGTTTGACCCTATGTGCATGCCTATGCTTAGCAAAGGTAGAGCATAGCGGTTAACCGCCTTGTTCAAACCTAACCATGCCCCCATGGTTAGTGGTTTTCACCCCAAAATGTTCAAAAACATATTCCTCATCGAAACACGGTCGTTTTGGCTTTTGTTTCATCAAAATCGGAGTTAATTTGCCCCCTGAAACACTTCTAGAAGGGAAAGGAGGCAAAATAGGAGAAAAATCCGAAGTGGGCTCGGGTGACCACCCAGCCCCGGGCGGCTAGCTGCCTGGGCCCAGGTGGCTAGCCGCCCAGGCCTTGGTGGTCACCCGAGAGCACTTTCCTAATTGCTCTATGTTTCCTTGCTGAAGCGGATTCCTCCTTATTTTGACGTACAAGGGCTCTTTTGGACGGGTTTCCTTCTAATTTTTGGTAACTTCTAAGTTACTTAAGCCCCAAGGGGGTCTCTAATAGCCCTTGGATTAATTATTAGGGTTTTAATCCCAGCCATTGGTTAATCCTAATTGAAGTCTATAAATACCCCCTATGCTTCAGCACAAAAAGGAGCCACTTGATGCATTAATACTTGAGTGTTTGAGAGAGAATAAGAGAGAGAGACTTGAAGGAGAGCTGGAGTTCTTGCTGTAGCCTTAGAGAACATTGATTGAAGACATCCACAAGAGCAAGAGGGAGTTCATACAGCAGCAAGGAAGGCTCTTCCTAAGGTATTCCTCTTTTCTGTTCAAGCTTAAACAAAGGTATCATGTAGGATAGCTCTATTGCATGTAATGCTTATGATTTCTACTATGAATTGAGGTTTCTATTAGTTAATACATGTGATATTGATGATGTTCATGATGAGTTTTGCATGCTTTAGAGTTAGTTCATATGTTTCAATGCATAGTGGTGATTTTTGTGCTTCTGTTGTCCTTGTCCTAGGATAAGTGTCATTGCATGTTAGAGTTAGGTTTTTTGTCATGTTCTATTGTTTTAGTTAGTTAATATGCATGGTTTAGGTTCTGTTTATTTTTATTTTAGCATGTTTAGAGTTTGTTTTGTATGTTTTTAAGCATATTTGTGAGTTTAGGGTTTTAGAATCCTTGTTTTATGTTAGTTTTCATACAGCATGTTAAAGTAGGTCTTTTCATTGGTTTTTCTTCATGTTTGCTGTATATGTTTTTCATATGGAGTAAATATGATATTTTTGCATGCATGTTAGTTCGTTCTAGGGTTTTTATGCATGATATGGTTCTAGGATTGTGTTAGGGCTTATGAAAGTTTGCTATTTTGCTGTTTGCATGCTTAGTGGATGATTTTAGGCCATAATACTATTCTGTCCAGATTTGCATGTTAGTGTTTTTGCATGGTTTTGAGCACGTGTAAGGGTGCAAATAAGTGTGGTATTTGTCCTATGGCAAATAGGGCTGCCAATGCTTGAAATGGCTAATGCTTGGAGCTATTGCGCTCAGGTAAGCGGGTATGAAGGTGCCCCAATTTGTTGGGAATCGAACAAGAGGGAAAAATACAAAGGCGGAATATAAAAATTTTTCCTACAATTCCCAATCCCATGAATCTAACTATGCATAACACAAAATCAAACCCTAACTACGAAGAGGGTTAGAACACTTACAGGATTTTTGTCTTCTCCGTTTTGCTCCAAGCTTCTACTCCGGACAGCGGTGAATGAGCAGCCCAAGTGTGCTGCCTCCAACGGTATCCACACCTAGCTAGAGCTTCAAGCCTTTTCTTTCTTCTTCCTTGTTGTTGCTAGAGGTGGAGAAGAGAGAGAGAGAGAAGAGAGCCTCCAAAGGGCTGGACGGCTAGGGTTTATTGTGCAAGCCTCTTATCCCATGTCACACATAAGTGTGACTTATATAGGCAGCCCACTAAAGGGGGCTGGCCATGGGGAAGAAACCCTAATAGGGTTATGTGTAATTACTCTTAATTGCACATTAACCCCTATTATTTGTATCAAATACAAATAAGCCCATAAAGAACTATTCTTTATTCACTAAAACCCTTTCTCTCATAGACTTTAAAGCCCTTCTTGCATGATCAGTGTGTGACCCATTGGGTTCACATCATTAAGTAGTAGGAATAGCACAAAGTGTGCACAATGGAACTCTTTCCATTTAGGGTCTAATTGGAACTCCTTCCAATTCCCTAATTGATTATAACTCACTTATATCAATTAGGGCTTCTACTAACCATGAGTAACACCTAGCATATGGCTCATGGTGTGGTCCTTAATGAGGTGAATAGTCATTTACAAAGAACCCTTCTGTTATAGTTTATAGGTTACAATTGCATCCTTCCTTCAACACAATGTCTCCAATTGAACTAATAGGACATAGAAGTCTGTCAAGTCCCTAGTTCAATTACTTTATACTCATTCATAGATATCAACTCATTGATGAACTCATGAAACTCTTTTCATATTCATCCTACCATGGCCATGGATTTAATGAGTTATATTATGAATGCTATATGAGACATTCTCTCTCTTTTCCTGAGAGTGATGGATCCCTTGTTGATCACTCACATGCCTTCACACACATAGCAGTAGGGCCAATGAACACCTTTGCAGACCCCTGAATAGGATCTGCACTTAGTGTTATCAAACTTCTAAAGCTACATGCATAAGGCAACTATGGTGTCTCAGGTCTAAGGATTACTTGTACCACTATAACAATGAGAAACTGATTGACAGGCAGGATAAAACTCCATTCAGTTTATCTCATATCTTTGGTCACATTCAGTGTACCTATTCTCGTAATAGGCACCCACTTGTTGGTTGTAGTGTCTCCACACAAATAGCTTGAGACTAGCTATCCTCCTATAGAGTCAACCTAACAAGTGCTAGTCCTATGGTTCATTATTGTCCATCATAGTGAACCTTCAACTAGGAATGCTTTAGGAGTTTAGTATAGAGATATATCTATAGTCTCAAAATTACAACTCTTTGTAATTCCATATTCTCAACTCTAACTCCATGGACATATTATGTAAATATAAATGATGCATATAAACATAATAGAATAAGCCCTTTTATTAAATCAATAATAAATGTGACATACATAAATGAAATCAAATGATTGTTCCTAATCCCTAAACAATCATCTCCATGATTGGCTCTAGGGCATAATCCTAACAATCTCCCACTTGCACTAAAGCCAATTGACCATGTATCGCATACCTATCTTCTCAAGATGTTGGTCTTAGACATAACCAATTATGTTTTAAAGCTTTAGTCAGTAGGTCTACAAAAACTTATGTAGATAATATCTTCTGTAATGTATCTATTACCTTTCCCAATGATTCCTCTAATCACTTGGAATTGCCGCTCTATGTGTTTGGACTTTTGATGAGACCGTGATTCCTATACTTGAGCTATAGACCCATTGTTGTCACAAAACAAGGTGTGGGTAACTCAATGGAAGGAACAACTCCAAGTTCTAAATGAACTTATAGATCCAAACAGTCTCCTAGACAATGCGACAATTAATTCACCCTTAATAATGGAATCCACTGTATCTTTCATACAGTTCTTCCATTAAGTATTTCACCAACTAAAGTGAATATAAAATATACCCCATATGGATTATATCCAAATCCATATACCCATCTACTATGAGTTTACAATTTCCATATACAATCCAATATTCCAAATTTGAATTGATAGATAACTATTTGTAACAATTACAACATAATAGATATCAGGTTCAATACATAGTGTAAAATAAGGCTTCTTAACACTTTAAGAATCTTACTTGTGTTATCCTAGGGCATATGCCATTGAATAATGAATTCTTATCTGAAGTAAATCAGACCTCCCTTAGAATTCTCCATGTTGAACTCCTTCAACATTTCAACTATGTTTGATGATTTGGAGATACTTAGCAATCTGTATGATCTATCTCTATAGATCTTATTGGATGCTTTTGCCAAATCTTTCATGAATTAGTTTTCCTCCAAAAACTAAAACTTTACATTAGATAACATTCATATATCATTCATAATGATTATGATGTCATCCATACTTAGGATAAAGAAAAACGATCGCATTCCCACTAACCTTTTATACACTCATGGTCCATCTATACAATGAGAGAAATCAAACAATTTGATTACTTCAACTTTATAGATGTTCTAATTATGAGAACCTTGTAGTCTATTAATAGACTTCTATAACTTACACACTTTTATGGTTTTTCACCATTTGATATAACATCTTTATATCCTTTTTGACATATCTCATATTCAAAATGTGTGTTTATAGATAACAAGATCCAAATGGATTTCAGCATAACTATTATCAAACAAGTTTCTTTATAGACAACTTTTTGCCTATGTTGAAAACATTCTTAAATAGCCAAGCCTTTTAGGTCTCTACCTGTCCATATTGGATTTAATGACTCTTAGTCATTTCTCAAGTTGATGTCAAACATCGCCTAATCATAATCAATAGGATTATCTTGGTGATCTTTATCACCAAAGAACAATTCTTTCACATTCTAATGGAGATACAATATCTCTCTTATGTTAAAGAAATATCCAATTTGATCTATGAAAAGAATGTGGTGTAATTAAAGGTTTTGCCTCAATAGGGGCAAGGGTTGGATCTTTGTTGGTTTGTGGCTTTACAAACAATTCTGTAAATTCTATCTACTTTTGCATCTTTCTTGAATGAACTCTTTCTCAAGAAAATCCAGCAATCATCCTAATGGACAACTTTTGTTCATTAGAGTAATAGAAATACTATCCCAACCACTTTTAGGATATACCACAATTCAACACTTGCTTGACCTTATTTCCAGATTGTCTACATTATGTTTCCAGACAAACGTAGCACAAGCCCAAGCCTTAACTTCTTTAAGTTGGGTTTCTTCCCATATCATATCTGATATAATTGGGACAAAACTGGAGTGAACCCTAAATTATCAATATGTAGCAATTTTAAGGTATATCCTAGATGGATACATTAGTAAAACTCATCATGGATCAAACCATATCTTAATAGGGTTCAATTCGTTCTCTTAGATTCACCATTGAGCTATGGTATTCTAAGATGAGTCTACTGTAATTGAATGCGTGCTCTACATGACTATATACATCACAATGTATTAGTCAAATTATAAATGTAACTCTTTCACTTCACCAAGTAAAAGATGGGTTTGGTCATCTCATAACCAAATCATAATCGTTACATTTAAATGAGAGTCTCTACATCTCTTGTATTCTCGAAATACGTTGCATTCGCTCTAATTAGTCATTTAAATTCAGAAATCAAATTTCTAGAATGTCTTAAATGACCTAGTTAAGAAATAAGTTCCCAAAATTAATCTAGCAACTCTTGCTCTATTAAAATTTTTAAAGGTAACTTATTATCTACTTAACTTTCTGCTTCGATTTAGATTACACTAGAATCCAAAAACCAAGAAGCAGAACTAACCAACAATTTAGTTTAGAGCATGAACCAAAACTTCAAAAGTTTGGTTCTTCTAGGAAGACTGATACTTTATCAAGTTCCCTTTACAATACCTTATGTTTACTACAAAATAATTATATTTCTTTGTCTTTGACTTTTCAAGACTTGCTTTCCTCTATGCTTCCATTTTAAATCACATCTAGCTTCTCAAGCTATTCTATGTGATTAATCATTTTTCAAAAGAATGATTATTAATAAACAACTTTTATTACATCCTAGTCCAGAAGAAGTCCTTTACAAGTACTATACCTTATAGTATTATTTTACTCACAATACAACCTTTGTAGGTGATGTAGGACATCAAAGGCACTTGCATTAACTAATTTTGCTTCTGAAGCTCATTAGTCATAAATACTATCATATAGTATGGCAACAAGATGCCAATTGCGCATAGTGTCTTTTTCTTCTTAGGATGTTTTATGGAGGGCCTTTAATAAAAGGCCTACTAGCATATAAACAATCTTTTGGAATTGAGAACAATTCTCAATTTCCTAAGTCAATCAAAGAAATCGGGTTTAGTCAAACTATCAATATCCTATATTAGGAAATAGGGGTTTTGAGGTGAGTAATTAGGTAATCTACATAAACAAAGAATTAGATTTCATTTTTATCCATAATGATTGGGTCTTTAATCATATGGTACCTCCCACTATTTTATCAAATTCCATACACCCTCTAATGGAATTCGGGAATCTCATTCCTAATGGGGATTGGGGTCCCACTGTGACCTAGAAGCCTCACATGCTAGTTTCTTGACTTCTAACCCACAATAAGAAGACAACTCTTTGTCTATTGCTTCATAAGCAAGTTCCAATCATTTTGCCTCTAGGGAACATACACCTCACATGTTAGTTTCTTGGAATACTTCCCTAGTTAAGTTAAACCCATCATTCACACAGGTATGTTTCGCCAAATATATACCTCACATGTTAGTTTCTTGGTATATACCAGTTTAGGCACCCCATGATATCTCATATGTGATAGTTTCAAGTAATGTCTTTAACATGGGTAGCTCCTACATGTCTGCAGCCAGGTACCCACATTAAGGGACGTTAGATGATCCTATAATGTTGGAAGGCAATGAAGAATTCATTCCCCAATGACTTCTCCATTTTCAACTTAATATTTAATAAGAGGGGTTTTAATGGGTCTCATCAAATTAACATGCATCCTATGTATCAAAATTTAAACATATAAATTATGCTATTTATAATCATACATCTTATGCTATTATAAATCATACATCGCATGCTATTATATATCAACATATATAAAGTACCATATTTTGATATTAGTCCCTAAGTGAATAGGTAACATATACCAAACTATGGTATTGGAGCTAATACAATTATCTCGTAAATTAAAGCTCCCACTATGATGATTATGGACTTTGAGAGGATTCAATCCAAGCCAATAGATTGAATCCAAGGTCTAAGGTGGGTGTAGGTGATCGTAAAATAACACATTCGAAACATGCATGCTGTCTTGAAACACTTCTCTAAGCTTTCAAGTCCTTCAATCTGCTCCCTTGGCTTGATGGTCTCCACCATTGGCTTGTTGGGCTCTATCATGCTCCTTTGGGTCCACCATGCTCCTTAGTGCGCTCTCAATTACATAACATTTACATAATTTAAAGAAAGGGATACATAAGGGGAATGTGGGGTACATAAGAGAATGATAGAGAGAGAGGGAGAGGGAAGGTGGCATGCAAGCCCCAAATAAATTACATCACCTTAATAAAATTACAACTCTTGTAAATAATAACATCCCATTCATAAGACGGCCAATCACAATTGGTTTAAAGGGTATAGTCCATAATCATCATCCAAGCACATACATACAATCTCATTGCATAATGTAAAGAAAAACTGTAAGCATTAAAACATATGGGCATTATGGTAATTCTCTTGAATGATTTACATTAATCTCATTAATGCATCCTAATCTTATTAGGTTTTAACAAAAATATCCAGAATTAAATAAAGTCTTAACATTTAAGACATTACAGTTTCAATTAATCAAATTAATTTAAAACATGCAAAGTTTCCTAAAATAACTCTAATATCCAATATTAGGGTTTCCTTAATTAAACAAAACAATTTCATTTAATTAAGAATTTCCAGATTTTAATTTAATCCCTAATTGTGTTTTAAACCATTTAAAACATTATAAAATTAATCAATATTAATTAAATAATTAATATAGGAATTAAATAAAATCATTAAAATGATGAATTAGTGTATTAGGGTTTCCTAAAACCCTAAACCCTAAATGCATAACCCTAAACCCTAAATGCAAGCCCTAATCATTAAATGCCTTATGATTGGTCATTTAATGTCCAATCATTAAAACCCTAGGTTCATACGGTATTTAATAAAAGGGATTAGGGTTTAATTAATGCCAAATAGGGTATTTATTATCCTAAATTAATTACACTAATTAGGGTTTCCAAAACCCTAACCCTAGACATCATTAATGGTATTAATTATGCCCTAACAATCAATAACCATGATTGGTCATTTAATGACCAATCATTAACTCTTAATTAAGGTAATTAATATTCCAATTAGGGTTTTAATTAATGCCATAATGAAATTAGGGTTTCATCATTAACTCAAAATTAGGGTTTCATCCTTAACTCTATGCAGCCGTCACTACCAGGGGGCTGCCTGAGCTTGGCTAGGCTGCCATGGCCACCAATGACTGTGGGAGGCCATGGCCAGTCATGGGAGAACATCCTAGGGGTGTGGGACAAGCCTCTGGACACGTGAGAAGTGGTGGAAGTGGCTGCCATCATCAAGAACAATCAGGGTTTCCAAAACCCATTGCTGGAGCCATTGTTGCAGACCTTGAAGGTCACAATAGCTTCTAAATCCTTATCAATTCGACTCCTCCATTGAAACCAGCTTTTGTATCATGTCCCTACATGAAATACTAAGCTAATAAAAGAGGTTTGGATGATCAAATCATCACCTATTGTTCGAAACAATTAAAACAACAGTAGGCTGCCCAGAATTTGACAGCACACTGTCCATGATCAGTAATTGATTTAAAACCCAGCAAGATGAATGAATTAGGCTACCAAACGAATTTTCCCAGTATCCTACATGTCTTAGGAAACTAATGCAATTGGTTTCATGCAATTTGGAGTTCCCTAACTCAAGTTCTAATCAAAACTCCATTGATGACTTTTCTGCAGAGAAAATCTGCTATGCTGTTCATGAAAAATTTTCAAACTTTTTGAATCTTTTTCCATCAAAACCTTTTTGAAACTTAAAGAAAATCATATACACATGATATATAATGATCCTACAATGATTTGCCATCATAAATACAGCAGCTTTAATTAGAATTAATTGCAAGAACCTTAGGGTTCTAAAACCCAGATTCAGCCTCCATGGTGTTCTTCTCCTTCTTCCTTCTGTTCTAGCTTCTTAATCCAATTATGATGCATCTAAATGCTTGGGAACCTTTCCCTACCATGTCTAGAACATAACCCAAGTGATGGCAACCATAGCTATGCCTTTGATCTCCATCAATAACTCAAAGTTGTGGCTATTGCATCATTCCCGAGCAAAACTGTCTTTCCAGACAGCCTGTAGTAAAAAATTCATAACTTTCACTACAGAACTCGGATTGACGCACCGTTTGTTGGGTTGGAAAGCTTATTTAAAGAGCTTTCTAACCATATATGGCTCGAAAATTTTGGAGAAGAACTCTGAATTCGGCATGCAAAACAAGATGATGGTTTTTCATGGCTACCATGAAAACTGCTCATAACAGTTTTATAAAACCCTAGTTTCCTTATTCTTCTTCTCCAAACTCAAACCCTATGCAACCTATTGCATCCATGGATACACTTAACCATCAATTAGAAGAGGAGTAGAAGAGAATTGACCTAGGGTTCCAAACCCTAGGTTTAGCCATGGAGGAAAACCAATTATGCAGAAAAAATTTTCCAAATTTTTGAATCATTCAACTACACCATAATTACCAGCCCATATGTATTTTGTATTATGCATAATCATGGCTCTGATACCACTGTTGGGAATCGAACAAGAGGGAAAAATACAAAGGCGGAATATAAAAATTTTTCCTACAATTCCCAATCCCATGAATCTAACTATGCATAACACAAAATCAAACCCTAACTACGAAGAGGGTTAGAACACTTACAGGATTTTTGTCTTCTCCGTTTTGCTCCAAGCTTCTACTCCGGACAGCGGTGAATGAGCAGCCCAAGTGTGCTGCCTCCAACGGTATCCACACCTAGCTAGAGCTTCAAGCCTTTTCTTTCTTCTTCCTTGTTGTTGCTAGAGGTGGAGAAGAGAGAGAGAGAGAAGAGAGCCTCCAAAGGGCTGGACGGCTAGGGTTTATTGTGCAAGCCTCTTATCCCATGTCACACATAAGTGTGACTTATATAGGCAGCCCACTAAAGGGGGCTGGCCATGGGGAAGAAACCCTAATAGGGTTATGTGTAATTACTCTTAATTGCACATTAACCCCTATTATTTGTATCAAATACAAATAGGCCCATAAAGAACTATTCTTTATTCACTAAAACCCTTTCTCTCATAGACTTTAAAGCCCTTCTTGCATGATCAGTGTGTGACCCATTGGGTTCACATCATTAAGTAGTAGGAATAGCACAAAGTGTGCACAATGGAACTCTTTCCATTTAGGGTCTAATTGGAACTCCTTCCAATTCCCTAATTGATTATAACTCACTTATATCAATTAGGGCTTCTACTAACCATGAGTAACACCTAGCATATGGCTCATGGTGTGGTCCTTAATGAGGTGAATAGTCATTTACAAAGAACCCTTCTGTTATAGTTTATAGGTTACAATTGCATCCTTCCTTCAACACAATGTCTCCAATTGAACTAATAGGACATAGAAGTCTGTCAAGTCCCTAGTTCAATTACTTTATACTCATTCATAGATATCAACTCATTGATGAACTCATGAAACTCTTTTCATATTCATCCTACCATGGCCATGGATTTAATGAGTTATATTATGAATGCTATATGAGACATTCTCTCTCTTTTCCTGAGAGTGATGGATCCCTTGTTGATCACTCACATGCCTTCACACACATAGCAGTAGGGCCAATGAACACCTTTGCAGACCCCTGAATAGGATCTGCACTTAGTGTTATCAAACTTCTAAAGCTACATGCATAAGGCAACTATGGTGTCTCAGGTCTAAGGATTACTTGTACCACTATAACAATGAGAAACTGATTGACAGGCAGGATAAAACTCCATTCAGTTTATCTCATATCTTTGGTCACATTCAGTGTACCTATTCTCGTAATAGGCACCCACTTGTTGGTTGTAGTGTCTCCACACAAATAGCTTGAGACTAGCTATCCTCCTATAGAGTCAACCTAACAAGTGCTAGTCCTATGGTTCATTATTGTCCATCATAGTGAACCTTCAACTAGGAATGCTTTAGGAGTTTAGTATAGAGATATATCTATAGTCTCAAAATTACAACTCTTTGTAATTCCATATTCTCAACTCTAACTCCATGGACATATTATGTAAATATAAATGATGCATATAAACATAATAGAATAAGCCCTTTTATTAAATCAATAATAAATGTGACATACATAAATGAAATCAAATGATTGTTCCTAATCCCTAAACAATCATCTCCATGATTGGCTCTAGGGCATAATCCTAACACAATTCACCTCTCTTCCTTAACTCTTTCTCTTCTCCCTCCTAGGGTTAATTTTTAATACAAGTCTATGGTTTAAATCAAGGGTTTCCTTAACCAACAAAATTCTGTTTTTATCAAGGTTTCCATTTTGTGGAATTTTCCTAATTTCAAACTTGGTTTATCTATCATATTCAATTCTTTTTCAAGTAAGGAAACCTAGGGTTTTTACCATAGGTTTGTATTAGGATTTAACCCTAGTTCTAATCGAACTATGTGGACTTTGATCCATGTATTTCGTTGCATGGTACGTAGGCGCTCTTTGTGAGGCTCAAGTCTGTTCTAGGATCCAAGCATCCTAGGCTTCTTTTTGTGTTGTTTTCTTTTTTCTTTATTTTCTGTTTTTATGTGCTTATTATGCATGGATAGATGAATGAAATATATGATATGCATGCTGTCTTGTGATGATACTTGCTGATTTTTGTATGGAAAGATCTTGATTTAGCCCAAATGAACTGAGAGACCGAAAGGGTGACATGGGTGCCTATAGGCTTTGCCTAGAACCTTCCTATGTCATAACTTAGCCTCCGAATCCCCGATTTCTTTGTTTCCAAAAGATTGGTTTTTGCCTTTTCCTTTTTTATGGAGTCATTCAAATTGTTTTCCTAAAACAAACTGTTTTTAGGGTTTTCATTGTTTCCTTTAAAAAATGAGGTAGCGACTCCTTTCCTTTTTTTTTTTCAAACAAATTAATCTTTTCGTCAATCCTTGTGGGCCCAATTTCCGGGGTTCACAATACCATGTGTAAAGCTTGTTAGGTTAAAAACCCGTAAGGGCGACCTACGCAAAAGAAAAGCATGAACTACGAGGGCTTGATTCTCCATCATTCAAAAAAAAAAAAAAAGAAAAGATTACAATATGATGGAGATACGTAGGCAACCCATAAAGTTACCTTGGGTGCGGTCCAATTGAAAAAGGAAAAGAAACAAGGGACATGGCAATGTATAAAGCAATTCATGAATCAAAGTTAATTATTTGATGGCAATTCATTCAAAACTAGAAAATTTGATAATAGCTTTATTTGTAATAATTGTAAGTCTCCAAGGACTATTATTGTGCTTAACATGTTTAAGACTCGATAAGTTCACTAATTCCTTGCTCTCTGAGAAGCCTTCTTTGTTCCAGTAGTCTTGTTTGCTTTGGTGTCGTCCTTCCTTGACCTCTTTTTACTCCCCAGTGAAGGAATCCCAATCAACTCAACTACTTGAGCTCTCATTGTTGTTTCTTTGTGGCCAATGTCTTCAGATAACCACTTCTTGTATTCCTTGCTAAGCTCATAAGGTCCATCAATGTTTGGAACTAGGGTAGCAAAGTTCCAACCATTCCATCTATCCTCCATGCATTTAATCAGAGACTGAGAAACAGGTTGAACGAGGTGAACTTGCCTTCTGAGAATTGAATTTGTTTGAGTGGTACTCGCTTGATTGTTTGGAATTGTTTGAACTGCACCAAATTGCCGAAAGATTCGAGATGGCCAGTAGAAAGAAGTCGCTTTTAAGCCCATTAACTTGACAAGTGTATAGCCCACAGTTCACATGAGCACCTTTTTATTACATTTCCAATAAGGTATGTGCCAACGAATAGATCGTAATGAGGTATGGTACAACATGTTAAGCCATTCGTCAGGAGAAGCATCTGGAGGGAACTCAGGAACACGTAGCTGGAAGTGTTGAGTCCTATAATTCACAACACTGTGTCACACCCCATATTTGCAACACCTTACTAGGGCTCATCATTCCATGCATGTTTTTGTTTTGTTTTTTAGTTTAGTCACTTGTATTAGTTTTCTAGAGTCACAAGGACAATGGATATGAATTTTGGTTCAATTTGGAGTTGATCTCGAGAGATAATAAAAGCTTTTGTGACTTGAGGGGCATAATTGTCTTTTAAGTACCAAACTTTTCATTTGACCTTGAAATGATCTCCAAATTGTCAATTGGAGTTCATATGGATGCATATGAGGTATTCTTAGGTTCAATTTGATGAATCAATGGCTCAGGATTAAAATAGCTTGATATAGTTCAAGTTGGTTAATTGACCCTTCTTTGAGTTAGCTCTAATTGACTCACAATTGCCAACCAAATCTTTTCAAATTGACTTTAATTAGTTATCATTTTATCCCTAAAAGTGTTTTAGAAAGTTTAATTTTGATAAGGAAAGCATTTGGTTTGGTCTTATGTGCATACCTATGCTTAGGAAAGGTAGAGCATAGCGGTTAAACGCCTTTGTCAAACCTAACCATGCCCCCATGGTTAGTGGTTTTCATCCTAAAATGTTAAAAAATGCATTCCTCATTGAAACACAGTCGTTTTGGCTTTTGTTTCATCAAAATCGGACTTAATTTGCCCCTTGAAACACTTCTAGAAGCATTAAGAGTCAAAAATAAGCAAAAATCCAAAGTGGGCTTGGGTGACCACCCAGCCCCGGGCGGCTAGCCGCCTGGGCCCAAGTGGCTAGCCGCCCAGGCCCTGATGGTCACCCGAGACCACTTTCCTATTTTCACTCTAACTCCTTGCTGAAGCGGACTCTTGCCTATTTTGACGTATTTGGGCTCTATTGGACGAGTTTCCTTCTAATTTTTGGTAACTCTTGAGTTACTTAAGCCCCGAGGGGGTCTCTAATAGCCCTTGGATTAATATTTAGGGTTTTAATCCTAACCATTGGTTAATCCTAATTGAAGTCTATAAATAAATACTCCCTATGCTTCAGCACAAGAGGAGCCACTTTAGGCATTAAAACTTGAGTGTTTGAGAGAGAATAAGAGAGAGAGACTTGAAGAGAGCTAGAGGACCTGCTGTAGCCTTGGAGAACATTGATTCAAGTCATCCACAAGTCAAGAGGATAGTCTCTATAGCAGCAAGGAAGCTTTCCTAAGGTATTCTTCCCTTCTATTCAAGCTTAAACTAGGGTTTCATGGAGAAAAGGCTTATTGCATGTTAAAGATAGCTTTTTTATCATGTATTAATACTTTAGCTAGTTAATATACATGAAATACTTGCTGTTTATGATGGGTTTAGCATGCTTTAGGACAGTTTCATAGGATTTAAAGCGTAGTTGTGATTCTAGTGCCTCTGTTGTCTTTGTTTTAGAATAGTGTCATCGCTTGTTAAAGTTAGGATTTTTATCATGTTCTATTACTTTAGTTAGTTGATATGCATAGTTTAAGTTCTATTTAATATGAGTTTAGCATATTTAGGGTTTGTTTTGTGTGTTTTCAAGCATGTTTGTTAGTTTAGGGTTTTTAGTGTCCTTGTTTTAGGATAGTTTCATACAGCATGTTAGTTTAGGCTTTTTTATGGATTTTTCTTCATAGTTGCTGTATATGTTTTACATATAGAATAACTATGATATCCCTTGCATTCATATAGGTCATTCTAGGGTTTTTATGCATGATATAGTATTAGGATTGCATTAGAGCTTATTATTATTCGCTGTTTGTGCTGTTAGCATGTTTAGTGGATGATTGGCCTTAGTACTATTCTGTCCAGATTTATATATCATTGTGTTTGCATCATTTTGAGCACGTGTAAGGGTGCAAATAGGTGTGGTAATTGTCCTATGGCAAATAGGGCTGCCAATGCTTGAAATTGCTAATGCTTGGAGCTATTACGCTCAAGTAAGTGGGTGTGAAGGTGCCCCAATTCACCTTTCTTCTTAACTCTTTCCCTTCTCCCTCTTTAGGGTTAATTTTTAATATGAATCTATGGTCTTAGTCAAAGGTTTCCTTCAATAATAAAATTCTATTTTTTTATCAAAGTTTCCATCTTGTGGAATTCTTTCTAAGTTCAAACTTGGTTTATTCAATTCTCTTTCAAATAAGGAAACCTAGGGTTTTTACCATAGGTTTGTATTAAGTTCCAACCCTAATTCTAATCGAACTATGTGGACTTTGACCCATGTATTTCGTTGCATGGTACGTAGGCGCTCTTCGTGAGGCTCAAGTCCGTTCTAGGATCCAAGTATCCTAGGTTTTTTTGTTTTTTTTTTTTTTTTTTTTTGTTTTATCTTGCTTATTATGCATGGATGATTGGATGAAATAGATGATATGCATGCTGTCTTGTGATGATATTTGCTGATTTTAGTATGGAAAAGATCTTAATTTAGCCCAAATAAACCGAGAGACCGAAAAGGTGACATGGGTGCGTATAGGCTTTGCCTAGAAGCTTCCCATGTCATAACTTAGCTTCTGAATCCCCGATTTCTTTGGTTTCCAAAAAGACTGTTTTTGCCTTTCCTTTTTAAATATGGAGTCATTCAAATTGTTTTCTTAATACAAAACTATTTTTAGGGTTTTCCTTGTTTCCTTTAAAAAATAAGATGGCGACTCCTTTTGTTTTATTTTTCAAACAACAATCCTTTTGCCAAATCCTTGTGGGCCCAATTTCCGGGGTTCACACACTGGGAGGTGGTAAAAGATTTAGTCTTTCTAGCAACCACATATGAAGAAGGAGGGGGCTGCCCTCAAAGTTCGCCTCAAATAGAACCATTGGAATTATGTTTCGGGACTTGGAAAGAGGGATCACAAGCTCACAAATTTCAATTGGGACAAATAACGTACCATTGGTGATGAGAAACCTCCCAATTAATGTAATGCTCGTGTCATTTAATTAGGTTAATCTCACCTTTAATGCATGATTTGCATGTATATTACTTGGTTTGTTAGGTATTGTTACGCATAGGCATTGCATGTGTATGATGTTGATGTGTTGCGATTTCACTTTTTTTTTTTTTTTTTAGATTTCTAAAATTTGGCTAAGTGTTGGGAAAAATGAATTTTTGTAAAAGTTCATTTTTAAAGATAATTTTTTGCGGTAATAGAAGTTTATAATATTATAAGACATCTATGATTTTATGGGATTTTATTATCACGTTTCGATTGGCTTCCACATATGTTTGTTTTTGAAAAATCTGTCAGGAGACAGATTTTGTTCTAAAACTTGAAAATGAGATTTTGATATACTTGGAATTTGATTTTTTTGATATTTTATTTGAATTCAAATGGGGGGTTATTTGCTTATTTTCATTAAATAACTTAAAGTAAAATTTACTTAAATGTTTGAATGAAAATAATGCATGGTGTGTACTGATGGGGATGTAGTTGACTACAAGTGACATGTAGTCGACTACAAGTCATGATGTAGTCGACTACATCTTTCATGTAGTCGACTACATGGGTTAAAATTGCATTCTGGAATGTGTAGTCGACTACACATTGGATGTAATCGACTACATCCTTCGAAAATGGTCAAAAATCAAATTTTTTAAGTGGTAAATGACGCATGTGCCCCTCCTTGTTATAAAACCCATCTAATACGACTCAAACCTCTCACTTTCAGCACTTTCACTCTTCCAAGCTTAGAGAGAGAAGAAGAGAGAGGGAGGAGAGAGAAAGGACAGGTTTGGAGAGAGAAAAGTGGGTTTTTGGCTTGCATATGTGGTTCCCACTCTCTCACTTCATTTTAATGCTTGGGGAAGCTTCCTAAAGGCTGGATTCATCTCCTACCACGTTTAGTTTGTAGATCAAGCTTGATTTGTGGAACTAGAGCTTGTTCTTGCATTCTAGGCTTGGATTCAACCTTCCCAACGCATTTTCTCTACTTTTGGTACCATGCATTTGAGGTAGGTGTAATTTTCACGGGTTATAACCTTAAGGATGATAATGGGTTAGGGTATAAACCCATATATGTTGAATAAAATGTATATTTGTGTTAGTTATGAGTTTACATTATTTTTTTTGGTGTATTGTCATGTATATTTTGCAATGCATGTACTAAAGGGTCTAGTTTACATAACCCTATAATTATGAATATCACTTCGGAGAACATGTGGGTTGCGATACATGTGGTAATTTTGGTATATTTTGAATGTACATGCTATGTAAATTCTTATTGGTCTATATTTTATGTAATTTACATAGCCCAACATGAGATATAACTATGAAATGATTATGATTATATATATATATATATATATATATATATATATATATATAGATTTATATATGGGCTATTTCTGAATCTATTGATATGTATATGGATTTACATGCTCTTTCATGACTTTCATTGGCATAAAATGCATAAAATGGAGTTATTAAATACTTGGTAAAAGTATTAAAGGGTGCTTGGAGTTGGACTACTGCAGTCATGGGACGTCTTGCTGTGTTTTTCACTCCATTAGTCTTAGGGTGTGGTCCCAGTTAGGTATGTCATGCTGTGTTCCTGAATAGAAGCTACTGCGGTCCCAGGTAGGGATGTTGTGCTGTGTTGTCCTCTTGGAGGTTGGGTTTAAAATCCTCCGTATGCGCGCAAAGACTCTTGAGGGAGTGTGAGTGGGTAATTGTGGAATTACCGAAATGGCAATAGTATCTTATTTCACTCATAGCATATCATGAATTTTATGATATTTTGTATGCATGATTTAAGTTGGTATATCATCATGTTTTGGTTATTTTCATGTGAAAATTATATCTACTGAGTTTTATACTCACCCCTATTATACAAAACCTTTTCAGATGATTATACAGCTAGGGAGACCTCGCTTTGAAGGGCTACTTATGGATTGGACTTAGTAATTTGTTTTAGGCACCTTGGAACAATATATGTGTGAACCCCGGAAATTGGGCCCACAAGGGATTGAAAGAAAATGGGTTTGAAAAAGAAAAAGGAAAGGAGTCGCCACCTTATTTTTTAAAGGAAACAAGGAAAACCCTAAAAATAGTTTGTTTTAGGAAAACAATTTGAATGACTCCATAAAAAAGGAAAGGCAAAAACCAATCTTTTGAAAACCAAAGAAATCGGGGATTCGGAGGCTAAGTTATGACATGGGAAGGTTCTAGGCAAAGCCTATAGGCACCCATGTCACCCTTTCGGTCTCTCAGTTCATTTGGGCTAAATCAAGATCTTTCCATACAAAAATCAGCAAGTATATCATCACAAGAATTGCATGCATATCATATATTTCATTCATCCATCCATGCATAATAAGCGCATAAAAACAGAAAAAGAAAAAGAAGAAAACAAAACAAAAATAAACCTAGGATGCTTGGATCCTAGAACGGACTTGAGCCTCACAAAGAGCGCCTACGTACCATGCAGCGAAATACATGGATCAAAGTCCACGTAGTTCGAATAGAATTAGGGTTAAGACCTAATATAAACCTATGGTTAAAACCCTAGGTTTCCTTATTTGATCAAAAGAGTTGAATATGATAGAAAGTTTGATTTTAGGAAAGAAATCCACAAAATGGAAACTTTAATAAAAACCAGAATTTTATTTACGAAGGAAACCTTTGATTAAACCATAGACTTGTATTAAAAATTAACCCTAGATAGGGAGAAGAGAATGAGTTAAGAAGAAAGGTGAATTGGGGCACCTTCACACCCACTTACCTGAGCGCAATTACTCCAAACATTAGCTATTTCAGACATAAGCAGCCCTATTTGCCATAGGACAAATACCACACCTATTTGCACCCTTACAAGTGCTCAAAACCATGCGAAAACACTAACATGCAAATCTGGACAGAATAGTATTATGGCCTAAAATCATCCACTAAGCATGCCAATAGCAAAAACAGCGAACAATAATAAGTCCTAACATATTCCTAGAACCATATCATGCATAAAAACCCTAAAACATACTAACATGCATGCAAAACTATCATGTTTACTCCATATGAAAAACATATACAGCAAACACGAAGAAAAACCAATAAAAAAGTCTACTTTATCATGCTATATGAAAACAAACACGAAATAATGACTCTAAAACCCTAAACTCACAAATATGCTTAAAAACTCACAAGACATACTTTAATCATGCTAAAACCAAACTAAACAGAAATTATATCATGCATATTAACTAACTAAAGCAATATAACATGATGAAAATCCTAACTCTAACATGCAATGATACTAATCCTAGCACAAGGACAAACAGGAGCACAAGAATCATAACTATGCATTAAAAACCTAAAGGACAACCCTAAAGCATGCTAAACAGTAGATAAAAAATAGATATTCCATGTATATTAACTAGCTAGAGTGTTAATACATGATAAAAAAGACTACTTTTAACATGCAATAAGCCTAACCCATATGAAAACCTAGTTTAAGCTTGAATAGAGAAGGAGAATACCTTATTCTCTCTCAAACACTCAAGTATTAATGCATAAAGTGGCTCCCCTTGTGTTTGTAATTGTTCGTGGCTCCTCAGGTCTTTAGAGTGAATCAAACCAACACGAATCCTCCTCTTTGTCAAAGTGGTATCACAGCAAAGAGATCAAAACTCAACTCAACTTTGAAAAGAAATAGAAAACAAAAAGAGAACAAGAGAAAAGAAAAGTGATTTTCGTCACTTTGCAGCAGCAGCAACTTCAATCGCGTTTTTGGGTATGAAAACGTTGGATTTGGACAAAGCTTGTGAAATACAAAGTTGTAGAGAATTGAATTATCTTTCTAACAAGACCAATTTCATCAAATTCTGACTTCGGATGAAAAAGTTATGATTAAAATACGACTGCTGGTTTTCAGAAAATCTGCTGCTGAATTATGACGAATTTCACTCCCTCCAAACCCTCTTCTCCTCCCCCTTGTTTAAAGACATTAAGAGAGTATTTATAGCTGAAATCTGGAGTTTCCCTTTCCTTCCTGGACTAGGTTTCTTTGGAGAATAATCAAAAGGTATTTTATAATGATAAAAGACTTCTAATCTGAATAGGAAAAGGAAATTGTCTTTTATAAAAATTGGGAGACTGACCGCTAACACGCATGCACATGTATCGTATGTGCGTACACACACTCATCACATACGTACACGTGTTAGTGTCATGATAAAAATGGCTAATTTAATAAAATAATTTTCTTTTCATTTTAACCAAAAATCTCATGCTGTGATTCGCACTAATTCTTCAAGGATAATCCGTAAATAACCACACTAAACTCATCATCAGGCCATATCAAAATTGAACTTCATGAAACACTTTTGAGGGTAAAATGATGACTAATGAAAGTCAATTTGAAAAGATTTGGTTGGTAATTGTGAGTCAATTAGAGCTAACCCAAGGAAGGGTCAATTAACCAACTTGAACTACATCGAGCCATTTTAATCCCGAGCCATTGACTTACCAAATTGAACCTAGAAATACCTCTTATGCACCCATATGAACTCCAATTGACAATTTGGAGATCATTTCAAGGTCAAATGAAAAGTTTGGGACTTAAAAGACGATTATGCCCCTCAAGTCACAAAAGCTCTTATTATCCCTCAAGATCAACTCCAATTTGAACCAAAATTCATATCCATTGTCCTTGTGACTCTAGAAAACTAATGCAAGTGACTAGACTCAAAAACAAAACAAAAACATGCATGAAATGATGAGCCCTAGTAAGGTGGTGCAAAAATGGGGTGTGACAATATGGATTAGGACAATATTACAACTGGGTTTGTAATAATTAAATACTTTGTATTCGGCCAATGGGCATTCGACATGTAATAACTTATGATTTATAATATTTTACTCTCGTAAGTCTCTTTATATGGTTTATTTAAGCATGTGATGATACCAATGATGGATGAAAGGAAATTTTATAACTATTTTCCATAGGTTTTAATATGATATGTTCCACTTACAAATGTATCATGCCGAAATTTTTATTGAAATTATAGGTTTTCTAGCACGTGCCATTCACGTGCTTCCTAAATGGTTTTCTAAATAAAACTGATTTTATTAATATTGATCACGACTTAATTAATTTGGGTCATGACAATTCTTTTTGATATCAGAGCCTGCTAGTAGGTCCATATGGGAGTATACCTATATAATTATAATTAACATGTAAGGATAATAACATATTGATTGAGAACCTTGTTTGTGTTTTATGAGAACCTAGAAAACATGTTAGGTTACACATGTTAGATAATTTATTAGGTGTTAATGACTTAGTGTGCACATGGTATAATATAACACGCTAGAGAACTATTTTCTATCTATGGCATATATGATAATTTGTTCATGTCTATTAGAATGACGAGGCACACCCTGTAACAGCCGTCTTGCCACTGAGGCCCAAGCTCGGGCTGAAGCCGAAGCATAAGCACGAGCTGAGGCTGAAGCCAATACACAAGACCCACCAGGGGTTCCAGCTAGAGAACAAGCTACAAATCCTCCTTGGGACAACCTTACTCCAACACAATTAGATACCCTTTTTGCTACCATGCAAGGGCTATAGGCCAACTTGACTGCTAATGTCACTCAGCCTTAGAATCTGAACCTAGAGTTAGCTGAGATGGCTCAAAAGTCAATATTTAGGAAGGAGTTTCGGGAAGTTAAACCCTCCAAGTTTGATGGAGATCATGACCCTGCAAAAGCTAATAAGTGGATTCGCAGAGTAAAAGCTGACTTGAAACTGACTTGCATACCCAAGAGTTATTGGGTAGAGTTTGCCTCTAATCTGTTCACTGACATGGCTGAGGATTGGTGGGACAGTCAAGGTTGAAGAGGTTGGTGAGTTCAGTGTTAGCTGCTGAGGAAGAACATTTGGGTTATAAAGAAGACAGGGCTCGAGAGAAAGAGCGTAGGAGGAACAATCCACAACCCTATAGGGATGAAGCGAGTGGCTCAGGTATAGGAAAGAAACCACAACAACAGGGTGGAGGTTCTGGAACTAATCCCAATCTCCATCCCAAAGGGAATCAGTTCAAACAACCTTAGTCTGGTAAGAGTAGTGGAAGTTGTAGTTCTAGTTGAAGTAGCGGGAACCAAAAGACTTGTTACCAGTGTGGTCAAAAAGGACACATCCGACCAAAGTGCCCATTTCTGACTGGGGGTTCATCATCTTTTCAACAGCAATCTGTGAATTCTCCCCCACCATATTTCTCCCAACAAAGATATAGTTATCAAGGACAACCGCAGATGCCCATGCATTCCCAAGCTTATTTTATGCCACCCCCTTATCATAGACAACAACACATCACCCAGCCGTACTAGCAGCAATATCAGTCACCTTAATACCCATAGCCTCTGTATCAACCACTGCAATAGCAGCAGTAGCAACAACCATATGGACACGGACAACAACATCAGAATCTCCAAGGATGTGGTGGAGGTAGTGGTGGAAGAGGACAGGATAACCGTCAACGTGGGTGAGTGTTTGCTATGCATCGCCAAGAGGAAGGAGCTTCTAATGTGGTGATTGAAGGTACATTCCTAGTCTTTGGAGTATGGGCTAAAGTTTTGTTTGACCCAGGGTCTACACATTCATTTATTTCATCATCATTTGCTAATACCTTGGAATTGAAGTATGATGATTTGGGTTTTACCTTGGAGGTAGATACTCCTCTTGGGAATTGTTTTATGACTAGTTATATTTCCCCAAATGTTGTATTAATATTGTGGGTCAGGAGATGTTGATAGATCTCATCATTTTGGATGTATCTGGTTATGATATCATCATTGGCATAGATTGGTTAGCCAATTATAAAGCTGTCATAGATTGTTATAAGAAGAAAGTAACTTTCCATAATTCTAGTGGTGAAGTTTTCTCTTTCTATGGGGATAGACATACTCTCCATCCGGATATTTTATTTGATATCTAGATCCGTCGTTTCAAGAAGAGTGGTTACTTGAGTTTTCTAGCTGTGATCAAGGGTGAAGATGCTGAGGGCATACATCCTTACCACATTCCCATTGTATGGGAATTCCTTGATGTATTCCCAGATGAGTTACCGAGTTTTCCCCCTAAGAGGGAAGTGGACTTTACTATTGATTTGCAACGGGGAACGGGACCCATTTCTATCATGCCATATAGAATGGCTCCTGTTGAGCTTAGAGAGTTGAAGACTCAGATTGAAGAGCTCAAGGCTAAGGGTTTTATACAGGAGAGTAGATCACTATGGGGTGCACCTGTACTTTTTGTGAAGAAGAAGGATGGGTCCTTGAGATTGTGTTTTGATTACAGACAATTGAATTGTGTTACCATCGAGAACAAGTATCCATTGCCTCGTATTGATGATTTATTTGACCAGTTACGCGGGTCCCAGTTCTTTTCCAAGATTAACTTGCATTCTGGTTATCATCAGATGCTTGTTCGAGATGAGGATGTTGAGAAGACCGATTTTAATTCTCGATATAGTCATTATGAGTTCTTGGTGATGCCTTTTGGTTTGACCAATGCACCTACAGCTTTCATGGATTTGATGAATCGTATGTTTCATCCTTATCTAGATCAGTTTGTGGTTGTATTTATTGATGATATTTTGGTATATTCGAGGACTCAAGAGGAGCACGCACGTCATTTGGCAATTGTACTACAGACCTTAAGAGAGCATAGGTTGTATGCTAAGTGGGAGAAGTGTGACTTCTGGTTGAATCAAGTAAAGTTTTTGGGACACATAGTATCTGAAGAAGGTATTGCAGCAGACCCATCCAAGGTTGAAGCCATTTTGAATTGGCCTAGACCCAGGAACATAACAGAAATTCGTAGTTTTCTAGGTTTGGCAGGTTATTATCCGAGATTTATAAAAGGTTTCTCTAGCATTGCTACACCTCTTACAAAGTTAACCAAAAAGGATATACCCTTTGTGTGGGACGATGCTTATAAGGGGGCATTTGAGGAGTTGAAGTCTTGTCTAACATCTGCACCCGTTTTGATTATCCCAACTAGTGGTTTAGGGTATACTGTGTATTATAATGCATCCTTGAGTGGATTAGGTTGTGTGCTGATGCAGACTGAGAAAGTTGTTTCATATGGTTCTAGACAGTTGAAGCTGCATGAGATGAATTATCCTACTCATGACTTAGAGCTTGCAGCTGTAGTGTTTGCACTGAAGCTTTGGAGATGTTATTTGTATAGTGAGAAGTTTGAGGTCTATTCTGACCACAAAAGTTTCAAATATATTTTTACTCAAAGGGATTTAAATCTCAGATAGAAAAGGTGGGTGGAGTATTTGGAAGATTATGATTTTGAATTGAAGTATCATCCTGGGAAGGCCAATGTTATAGCAGATGCTTTGAGTAGGAAGTCTTGTAGGACTTTATATAGCATTTCTGTACACCATTAGAGGATGGTGAACGCTTTGTGTGATCATAACTTGTTTGTTGGTGGTTTGGCAGGTAAAGAATGTATTTATAATTTGGTAAGGCTTTACCCTATTCCTAGGATTGTGGAAGCTCAATATTTAGATCCCAAGTTGGTGGACATTCATGGTAGATTGCTGATTGGTGAAGACATACCTAGATGGACCACAGATTCTAATGGTGGTTTGAGGTACCAGAATCGACTTGCAGTTCCATGTAATGAGAAGATTAAAGAAAAAATTCTTAGTCTTGCTCACCGATCGAAGTTTTCTATTCATCCAGGCAATAATAAGATGTGTAGAGACTTAAAAAGGTACTTCTTGTGGAAAGGTATGAAGTGTCATGTGGCAAGGTTTGTTGCTAAATGCTACATGTGTCAATAAGTTAAAGCTGACCATAAAAAGCCTTTTGGGCAGTTACAACCTTTACCGTCGCCGTAGTGGAAGTAGAAGGAGATCACTATGGATTTCATCAGTGGTTTTCCACGTACTCAAAGAGGCCATGACACCATTTGGGTAGTAGTGGATCACTTCACCAAGTCTGCTCACTTTATGGCAGTACGGTCAACTGATTCAGCTGAGAAGTTAGCTCGGTTGTACATTAGAGAAATAGTACGTTTGCATGGAGTTCCCAAATCAATTGTATCTGACAGAGACCCCCACTTCCTTTCTCAGTTTTGGCAGAGTTTGCAAAAGGAGTTGGGTACATGGTTACACCTTAGTTCAGCCTATCATCCACAGACAGATGGGCAGACTAAGCGTGTTAACCAGATCTTGGAGGATATGTTGTGAGCATGTGTTCTGGACTTTAGGGGAAGTTGGCAGGAACACTTGGCTCTGGCAGAGTTTTCTTACAATAACAGCTATCAGGCTAGCATTGGGATGGCACCTTTCGAGGCGTTGTATGGAAGAACGTGTAGATCTCCTATGTGTTGGGCAGAGATAGGTGAAGGAACTTTGCTTGGGCCAAAATTGATTAAGGAGACCACAGATAAAGTCAAACTCATCAGAGAGTGACTTAAGACAGCTCAGAGTAGGTACAAGAGCTATGCTGATAAGCAACAAACACCTTTGACCTTTCAACTTGGAGACTTTGTAATGTTGAAAGTGTTACCCCGTAAAGGAGTGTTTCGTTTTGGCAAGAAGGGGAAGCTTGCACCACGTTTCATTGGACCATTTAGGATTATTGGCACTAGGGGTCTTAATGCTTATGAGCTGGAGTTCCCATTGCAGTTTGCTAAAGTGCACAATGTGTTCCACGTGTCCATATTAAGCAAGTATGTTCATGATCCATCCCATTTGATTGATTGGCAAGATTTTGAAGTGGAAGAAGATGCCACCTATGCGGAGTATCCTATCCGAGTTTTGGATTTCTGTGAGAAGGTCTTACGTGGCAAGACTATCCTTAGTAAAAGTGTTATGGAACCATCATGGTGAGGAAGAGGCTACTTGGGAATTGGAATGGTTCATGCGTGAAACCTATCCATACCTATTCGACAATTATGGTAAGATTTGAATTCAAGGACGAATGCTCTTTTAGGAGGGAGGAATTGTAATGCCCGTGTCATTTAATTTGGTTAATCTCACCTTTTAATGCATGATTTGCATGTATATTAGTTGGTTTGTCGGGTATTGTTATGCATAGGCATTGCATGTGTATGATGTTGATGTGTTGCGATTTCACTTTCTTTTTTTTTTTTTTTTAGATTGCTGAAATTTGGCTAAGTGTTGGGAAAAATGAATTTTTGTAAAAGTTCGTTTGTAAAGATAATTTTTGGCGGTAATAGAAGTTTATAGTATTATAAAACATCTATGATTTTATGGGATTTTATTATCACGTTTCGATCGGCTTCCTCGTATGTTTGTTTTTGAAAAAACTGTCGGGAGACAGATTTTGTACTAAAACTGAAAAATGAGATTTTGATATACTTGGAATTTGATTTTTTTTTATATTTTATTTGAATTCAAATGGGGGGTTGTTTGCTTATTTTCACTAAATAATTTAAAGTAAAAGGGAGAATAAAAGAATGGAGAAGATTTATTTAAATGTTTTGCATGAAAATAATTCATGGTGTGTACTGATGGGTATGTAGTTGACTACAAGTGACATGTAGTCGACTACAAGTCATGATGTAATCGACTACATCTTTCATGTAGTCGACTACATGGGTCAAAATTGCATTCTGGAATGTGTAGTCGACTACACATTGGATGTAGTCGACTACATACTTCGAAAAATGGTCAAAAATCAAATTTTTTAAGTGGTAAATGACGTATGTATCCCTCCTTGTTATAAAACCCATCTATTACGACTAAAACCTCTCATTTTCAGCACTTTCACTCTTCCAAGCTTAGAGAGAGAAGGAGAGAGAGCGAGGAGAGAGAAAGGACTTGTTTGGAGAGAGAAAAGTGGGTTTTTGGCTTGCCTGTGTGGG
This sequence comes from Liquidambar formosana, assembly GCA_039720395.1. Taxonomy (NCBI): domain Eukaryota; kingdom Viridiplantae; phylum Streptophyta; class Magnoliopsida; order Saxifragales; family Altingiaceae; genus Liquidambar; species Liquidambar formosana. The sequence continues at coordinate 30,290,397 of CM077826.1, read as the reverse complement.
TTCCCACTCTCTCACTTCATTTTAATGCTTGGGGAAGCTTCCTAAAGGCTGGATTCATCTCCCACCATGTTTAGTTTGTAGATCAAGCTTGATTTGTGGAACTAGGAGCTTGTTCTTGCATTCTAGGCTTGGATTCAACCTTCCCAACGCATTTTCTCTACTTTTGGTACCACGCATTTGAGGTAGGTGTAATTTTCACGGGTTATAACCTTAAAGATGATAATGGGTTAGGGTATAAACCCATATATGTTGAATAAAATGTATATTTGTGTTAGTTATGAGTTTACATGATTTTTTTTTTTTTTTTTTTGGTGTATTATCATGTATATTTTGCAATGCATGTACTAAAGGGTCTAGTTTACATAACCCTATAATTATGAACACCACTTCGAAGAACATATGGGTTACGGTACATGTGGTAATTTTGGTATATTTTGAATGTACATGCTATGTAAATTCTTGTTGGTCTAAATTTTATGTGATTTACATAGCCCCACATGAGATATAACCATGAAATGATTATATATAGATATATATATATATAATACCCCCAGGTTAATGATGCACCAAGTCTCTATAATTATTTTGATTATGAGAAAGCTTGGCAAAATTCTTTTTATGGGTTATTTTTGAATCTATTGATATGTATATGGATTTACATGCTTTTTCATGACTTTCATTGGCATAAAATGCATAAAATGGAGTTATTAAATACTTAGTAAAAGTATTAAAGGGTCCTTGGAGTTGGACTACTACGGTCATGGGACGTCTTGCTGTGTTTTCCACTCCATTGGTCCTGGGGTACTGCGGTCCCAGTTAGGGATGTCATACTGTGTTCCCGAATAGAGGCTACTGTGGTCCCAGGTAGGGATGTCGTGCTGTGTTGTCCTCTTGGAGGTTAGGTTTAAAATCCTCCGTACATGTTGTGAACCCCGGAAATTGGGCCCACAAGGGATTGAAAGAAAATGGGTTTGAAAAAGAAAAAGGAAAGGAGTCGCCACCTTATTTTTTAAAGGAAACAAGGAAAACCCTAAAAATCAGGTTGTTTTAGGAAAACAATTTGAATGACTCCATAAAAAAAGGAAAGGCAAAAACCAATCTTTTGAAAACCAAAGAAATCGGGGATTCGGAGGCTAAGTTATGACATGGGAAGGTTCTAGGCAAAGCCTATAGGCACCCATGTCACCCTTTCGGTCTCTCAGTTCATTTGGGCTAAATTAAGATCTTTCCCATACAAAAATCAGCAAGTATATCATCACAAGAATTGCATGCATATCATATATTTCATTCATCCATCCATGCATAATAAGCACATAAAAACAGAAAAAGAAAAAAAAAGAAAAGAAAACAAAAATAAACCTAGGATGCTTGGATCCTAGAACGGACTTGAGCCTCACGAAGAGCGCCTACGTACCATGCAGCGAAATACATGGATCAAAGTCCACGTAGTTCGAATAGAATTAGGGTTGAATCCTAATATAAACTTATGGTAAAAACCCTAGGTTTCCTTATTTGAATCAAAAGAGTTGAATATGATAGAAAGTTTGATTTTAGGAAAGAAATCCACAAAATGGAAACTTTAATAAAAACCAGAATTTTATTTATGAAGGAAACCTTTGATTAAACCATAGGATCATATTAAAAATTAACCTTAGATAGGGAGAAGAGAAGGGATAAGGAAGAAAGGTGAATTGGGGCACCTTCACACCCACTTACCTGAGCGCAATTAGCTCCAAGCATTAGCTATTTCAGACCTGAGCAGCCCTATTTGCCATAGGACAAATACCACACCTATTTGCACCCTTACAAGTGCTCAAAACCATGCGAAAACACTAACATGCAAATCTGGACAGAATAGTATTGTGACCTAAAATCATCCACTAAGCATGCCAATAGCAAAAACAGCGAACAATAATAAGTCCTAACATATTCCTAGAACCATATCATGCATAAAAACCCTAAAACATACTAACATGCATGCAAAACTATCATGTTTACTCCATATGAAAAACATATACAGCAAACACGAAGAAAAACCAATAAAAAAGTCTACTTTATCATGCTATATGAAAACAAACACGAAACAATGACTCTAAAACCCTAAACTCACAAATATGCTTAAAAACATACAAAACATACTTTAATCATGCTAAAACCAAACTAAACAGAAATTAAATCATGCATATTAACTAACTAAAGCAATATAACATGATGAAAATCCTAACTCTAACATGCAATGACACTAATCCTAGCACAAGGACAAACAGGAGCACAAGAATCATAACTATGCATTAAAAACCTAAAGGACAGCCCTAAAGCATGCTAAACAGTAGATAAAAAATAGATATTCCATGTATATTAACTAGCTAGAGTGTTAATACATGATAAAAAGGCTACCTTTAACATGCAATAAGCCTAACCCATATGAAAACCTAGTTTAAGCTTGAATAGAGAAGGAGAATACCTTATTCTCTCTCAAACACTCAAGTATTAATACATAAAGTGGCTCCCCTTGTGTTTGTAATTGTTCGTGGCTCCTCAGGTCTTTAGAGTGAATCAAACCAACACGAATCCTCCTCTTTATCAAAGTGGTATCACAGCAAAGAGATCAAAACTCAACTCAACTTTGAAAAGAAATAGAAAACAAAAAGAGAACAAGAGAAAAGAAAAGTGATTTTCGTCACTTTGCAGCAGCAGCAACTTCAATCGCGTTTTTGGGTATGAAAACGTTGGATTTGGACAAAGCTTGTGAAATACAAAGTTGTAGAGAATTGAATTATCTTTCTAACAAGACCAATTTCATCAAATTCTGACTTTGGATGAAAAAGTTATGATTAAAATACGACTGCTGGTTTTCAGAAAATCTGCTGCTGAATTATGACGAATTTCACTCCCCCCAAACCCTCTTCTCCTCTCCCTTGTTTAAAGACATTAAGAGAGTATTTATAGCTGAAATCTGGAGTTTCCCTTTCCTTCCTGGACTAGGTTTCCTTGGAGAATAATCAAAAAGTATTTTATAATGATAAAAGACTTCTAATCTGAATAGGAAAAGGAAATTGTCTTTTATAAAAATTGGGAGACTGACCGCTAACACGCATGCACATGTATCGTATGTGCGTACACACACTCATCACATACGTACACGTGTTAGTGTCATGATAAAAATGGCTAATTTAATAAAATAATTTTCTTTTCATTTTAACCAAAAATCTCATGCTGTGATTCGCACTAATTCTTCAAGGATAATCCGTAAATAACCACACTAAACTCATCATCAGGCCATATCAAAATTGAACTTCATGAAACACTTTTGAGGGTAAAATGATGACTAATGAAAGTCAATTTGAAAAGATTTGGTTGGTAATTGTGAGTCAATTAGAGCTAACCCAAGGAAGGGTCAATTAACCAACTTGAACTACATCGAGCCATTTTAATCCTGAGCCATTGACTTACCAAATTGAACCTAGAAATATCTCATATGCATCCATATGAACTCCAATTGACAATTTGGAGATCATTCCAAGGTCAAATGAAAAGTTTGGGACTTAAAAGACGATTATGCCCCTCAAGTCACAAAAGCTCTTATTATCCCTCAAGATCAACTCCAATTTGAACCAAAATTCATATCCATTGTCCTTGTGACTCTAGAAAACTAATGCAAGTGACTAGACTCAAAAACAAAACAAAAACATGCATGAAATGATGAGCCCTAGTAAGGTAGTGCAAAAATGGGGTGTGACACGTGTGCAAAGACTCCTGAGGGAGTGTGAGTGGGTAATTGTGGAATTACCGAAATGGCAATAGTATCTTATTTCACTCATGGCATATCATGGATTTTATGATATTTTGTATGCATGATTTAAGTTAGTATATTATCATGTTTTGGTTATTTTCATGTGAAAATTATATCTACTGAGTTTTATACTCACCCCTATTGTACAAAACCTTTTCAGATGATTATACAGTTGGGGAGACCTCGCCTTGAAGGGTTACTTATGGATTGGACTTAGTAATTTGTTTTAGGCACTTTGGAACAATATTATGGATTCGGACAATATTATAATTGGGTTTGTAATAATTAAATACTTTGTATTTGGCCAATGGCCATTCGACACGTAATAATTTATGGTTTGTAATATTTTACTCTCGTAGGTCTCTTTATATAGTTTATTTAGCATGTGATGATACCCATGATGGATGACAGGAAATTTTATGACTATTTTACACAGGTTTTAATATGATATGTTCCATTTACAAATGGATCATGCCGAAATTTTCATTGAAATTATAGGTTTTCTAGCACGTGCCATTCACGTGCTTCCTAAACGGTTTTCTATATAAAACTGATTTTATTAATATTGATCATGGCTTAATTAATTTGGGTCGTGACAATTAAGTAGAAAGCTAAGGCATGTTAATGTGGTCGAGACAAGGGTAGCCCACATGACCTCCCAAGGGGCAAAAAAGATGTTGTTAGCTTGTTTAAATCTACCATGTTATCTTTTATGAAGATCATAGCATCGTGGATAGAGATTTCTAGAAGAGAAGCAAAGGAAGATACATAACCTTGTCGAAGGTATGGAAGGATGAAAGGTCCTGATGGTTGCACACCGAACAGCGTGCAGAATTCTTCATGAGTGTAGGAAATTTTATTGCGATGGAAACGGAAAACATGAAGTTTGGGATCCCAAAAGTATGTAGAAGCATAGAGCATGGTCCAATTTACATTGACTTTGGCGAGGGAATAGAGCGCGTCCAAGCCATAACTCTTAAAAATCCTTTTGTCTTCTTTACTCATGTTGTTGAAGCAAAGTCTCAAAAAGCTATCAAAAGTCTCCATGATTTGATGTTAAATGAATAATAATGGTTTATAAACATGTGGGGAGGGTTTTTATAGGTTTTCAGGCTCAAATTCGAGTCCTAGAGTGCTTAGAATTCGAAAAAGGGTCGAAAAAGTAGCGAAAATGCATAACAGCGAAATAGCTCGAGAGACTGGTTAGGGCCAACTGATCCAACTGGTTCACCAACCGGTCACCCGAGCTGGTTTGCCTCATTTCCCTGTTTTGACCACCAATGACTCCTGTATGCTCCGGAAGGCCAATTTTGACCATTTTGAGCTCAAATTGACTCAAATTTGTGTCAAAAAATATATAATTCAAACACGAAGAGATAGATATCATAATTCAAAGATGGGGAATGCATGAACTTGGTTTTGAAAGCAAAAACTTGAAGGTTGATGTAAATGCCCATATAGGCTTAATACAAGGTTTTCACAAGTCTAAGAGTTTCTAGATGCTTAAACTAAGTTTTTAAAACTTAAAATAAGTTTTTTCAACGCTTCCTTAGTGGTTTCCTTCTCTTGCTTAGCACCGCTTCTTCTGTTAGTGGAGGAGCTGATGGAGCTGTAGCCGGGTTGTACTGAGGGAAGGAATTAATTTGCAAGTTTCCAAGAAAATAAATGATTTGAGTACTACTTTTTAAGAAAAAAAACCAAAGATTTTCAAAATTTTTTGATTTGAGCTACTCTTACTGGGTGTGAGTGTTCGCCCGCTCTATACGCCTTTTGCCTTGATAGGCTTAGTAGGCTCATCCTCATCATGTCCCTTCTCAAGCTAGCATTGAGATTGATCCATTCTTATGTATACCCGACGGGTGTCAGTGAAAAGAAATTGAGTAATAAGTGTCTAATGAATATTTGGGGATTAAGATAATCAAGTTAATCTTGAAACTTACAATCTCGTATCAAGGATCTATCTGTGGAACTTCATCCATCACGGGAGGTGCTATGTTCATAGACACTATGTCGCCTCCTTGGCACAAATCAATGGACCACCTAGGCCGAGGTAAAAGGGGAAGTGTATCCCTATCGGCGCCTTAGTCATCACTATCCATATGTACCCCTGACAAGCCCGAGGTTGAACCCACTGTGGAATGGTGACCACGAGCTAGCCGTCCCTGAAAAGAGTTGCACATAGTCAACTAGGAAACACTTGTAAAGCATGTACAAGGTTAGGTATGTACTTACCCCTACAGGTGGAACTCCTACGACCCTAGGAGGCATCAGATATCTCCTACTGAAGCTCTCGTAGTCCCCATTTGGGACTATGAAGTCACTTGCCTCCCTACCTCTTATAGCTTTAATCAACTCGCTGCCCCTACAAGGAGTTGGCAAGTCTCATGCCTCCAAGTGGTGCCATAGGAACCACAGCTGCATTAATGGTGCCTTTCACTTGGCGCCAAACTCTTTCCCTGAGGTACCAATAGCAACCCATAGGACCCTCTAGAAGGATCCTCTTTTCAAACATATCGACACACCTATGGCATTGCTCTTCAAGGGCATATTTCCTATTGTACCCATGGGTCCGAGTCCACCTAATTCATGAATTGGTGTTAAGTGAAGGAATTGAAAAAAGATGGAATTCAAAGGATAAAAGTCTTAGAGATTACCTTGTCAGCGGTAATACAAGCCAAGAATGCCCTAGCATGGGCATAGTTATGTTTATTGTCCACAGAATCGCACCTATTGTTGATGTGATAATTGGACATAACAGGCTATGAGGGATCGTTGTCGATGAGGGCCGGACGCTCAAACCCCAAGTATTCATAGTACCAAATCTGTTTTCAAGAAAATGAATTTCAAAAGAAAGTGCTGATATGTACTCATTGTGAATATTTTAAAAGGAAGCTTGCAGGTTGATTTACCTCCTCGATGAAGGACATCCCGCAGTGGTTTGTGCTTACTCCACGTGGTCTGTCACCCATGGACCTATATAGCACAGCAAGTGCAACACTATCCCAGTTGTATTCGCCCATCTCCCAAACATCTTCCATGCAAGTAAGGTGTCCTAGAGGAGCAACATCGCCAGAACTAGCAAAGAATATGCTAGACAACATGTATAGCATGAAAGCTCGGGCAAGACATGGGGGATTCACCTCATCCTCTTCTCTTTGATCACAGAAATTATTTTTCAACCAAGTTCTGCGTACCCCACCCCTTTGAACTAGTACCATGGTCCCAAGTTGTTCTAAGAGATAGTAGGGATCCCCGTGAGCATTCTCATAATAAGATAATCTCTGCCCACCCAGGCGAAGTCCTGTAATGACGATGAAGTCTGTTAGGGGTAAGAGTCATTTCCCCAAAGCTAAAGTGAAAAGTGTTAGTTGTGTCCCACCACAACTCAGTAAGGGCAGCAATGCTTGTCTGTCCCTTTGCTCCACCCATAAAGCATTCAAGAAGTCTCCAAAACCCAGCATTAATTATAATCTTTTAGGTTTCGGGCTACCGTGTAGCCATCTTGTGTCACCATTCAATAACTCCTCTAAGTGCATGTCTTGTTCTATCCTCGAAATTTGGCTACAAAGAATAAAGAAAATCATGGAAATTGTTATTTTAAGTATCTACTATGCTTAATGAATGACTCAAGAATGCTTAAAATCATGGTTTTTCAAGTTTTCAAACGTTAACACATATAAAAAGAAAATTCTTTGTAAAGAAAAGTATTTCAAAAATCATAGGTTAACATTCTAGGGAATGCCCATGGGTTTTCCTTTGATTTTCCAAAGCATTTAAAAGCAAAAGAATGGTTTTTATTCCTTTGGGAATTTTACCAAACACTTGATGGGCATAGTTATGCCTACATGGTTTTTGTAAAGAAAATGGTTTTAAAACTCATGGGTAAACCTCTTAGAGAATACCTTCGATATTTTGTTTGAGTACCTTGAGGATTTGAAAGAAAAAAAGAATGATTTTATTCTCTTGAGAATTTTATCAAACACTTAATAGGCATAGTTATGCCTACATGATTTTTGTAAAGAAAAGCATTTTAAAACTCATGGGTAAACCTCTTAGAGAATACCTTTGATGTTTTGTTTAAGAACTTTGAGCATTTGAAAGAAAAAAGAATGATTTTATTCTCTTGGGAATTCTATCGAACACTTGATGGGCATAGTTATGCCTACATGGTTTTTGTAAAGAAAAGTGTTTTGAAACTCATGGGCAAACCTCTTATAGAATAACTTTGATGTTTTGTTTAAGAACTTTGAGCATTTGAAAGCAAAAAGAATGATTTTATTCTCTTGGGAATTTTATTAAACACTTGGTGGGCATAGTTATGCCTATGTTGGAAAATAAGGTTTTTGTACATGGAAAACTCCCAAAAATTGTCAAATGGCAAGAACTCAATGCATTCCATTCATAAGAATGGCAAATATTTGAAAAAAAAACAATGAAATGAAAGAATAAGGATGAACTTGAAAGAGTTGGGAATTACCTTACCTCATTCATGGAATGGATGTAGGAAAGATAATGGTTGGGTTCCAAGAGCAAACCATCTGGTTGATCTTCATATTGAGGAGCTTTGTATGTCTTCTTGAGGAAATGATGTGGGTACTTGGCATTTGAGTACTTGTTTGTTGAAGAATTACTCATGTTAGGTGTTCTTGGAAAGAATGGGTTTGATTTGAAAAAGTAAGTTGGGAAGGTTAATTTGATGAATCAAAGGTTATTTTGATTCCTTGAAAATGATGTTGTTGGTGTTAATTCACCACAATGATTCAAGTTTAATGCCAAAGTTATGGTATTTTGAATGTTGGGAATGTTGGTTTTTGGGTTTCTGGAGAGAAAAGCTCTAAAAAACAAGCAAAGAAGAATGAACAAATGAGAGAAGGTGCAAGGCTTTATAGCCAAAACACCACAAAAAAGTGCAGAAAAACCCACTCTCAGGTAACCGGTTGGCCCTAACCAGTCCAACCGGTTCACCAACCAATCCAATTGGTTCAGTCCAACCGATCCCCCATGACCATTTTTCGTTTTGTACAATTTTTGCACAATTTCACTTAACCGGGCCCCTTTTCGCTTGATTTTTTGACAAAATCTCTCTTGAAAAGCCTAGAACCTAATATGAATAATTTGAAATGCATGAAATAATGTTGATTTAGTCACTAATTGAATTATTAGTTGACTCATGATGATATTTGCAAGCTTACTTTAACAATTACCTTGTTAAAAGGCTTTATCTTTGGATAATAGAAGGATGATGCTTATGATATTTGTTTGGAACCATTGAATTTTATATTCCTTAATTTCTTGTGATTGGATTGCCATTGCTATTTATTTCTTGAGGAAATTATAGCACAGTTGAATTTGATTGGGTGTTCTTGCTTATTTTTAACCCTCGGGTTAAAATAAAGCTTTGTTGATTGGATGATGAGTTGTTGAATGCTTGTGATGCTTTGCAAGAATCATGAAATTGTTATTTCTTGATTACTTATGATGAATTGACATTGCTATTAATTTCTTGAGGAAATTGTGGCATAATTAGAATATTTGATTTGCTTAATTTTAACAAATATTGTTAAAATAAAGCTTATGAATGCTTGATTGGAATTGGTTTTGGAAGTATATTTAAATGACTCTTTGAGTCACATACATGGATTGTTTTAAATTGCTATTACTTTCTTGAGGAAATTATAGCATAATTGGAATATTTGCTTTGCTTAATTTTAACAAAGATTGTTAAGATAAAGCCTATGATTGCTTGGATAGAAGTGGTTGTGATAGTATGTTTAAATGACTCTTTAAGTCACATACATGATTTGTTTTGCATTGCTATTTATTTCTTGAGGAAATTATAGCACAGTGGATTGGTTGCCCTCACTTAATTTTAACAAAGTCGTTAAAATTAATGTTTCATAATTTTGTTTAGTAAGCATAGTGTGTTTAAATGACTCTTGTAGTCACACACGACCCCCTATCTTGTGCGTGTCCTCATTAGAAAAAATGAGCGTACATTATAGAAGCATATGTTTCTCTATTAGAAAGAATAGGCATGAGAGTATAGTGTGTTTAAATGACCCTTGTAGTCACACACGCCCCCTATCTTGTGCGTGTCCTCATTGTAAAGAATGAGCGTACATTATAGAAGCATATGCTCCCCTATTAGAAAGAATAGGCATATGAGAATACTTTGTGTTTAAATGACTTTCGTAGTCACACATAACCCCCTATTTTGTACAATGTACATTATAGCAGTCATGAACATCCTCAGTAGTCGCTGTTGAAGTTCAAGCTTTGGTTCCTTACCCTTTTCTTGTGAAAATGAGTTGTTTTTTCTAACATTGGTGTCATTTGCGAAGCAAACTCCACCAATGAGGAGCATCTGTAGACACCCCATTTTCACCCCCATGAGTTCATAATAGCATTTGTTTAGGTTTAGAAGCATTTAGGAGTCCCTAAGCCTTAAATGACACTTTTGCCCTTTTAAGCCTTAAGAGAATAGGTCATCATTGCATGCAAATTTTTTTCTTGTCGTTGAGTCTCATCACTTGCATTTAGTTTCTAGGATCATCTTGGATATGTGTATCAAATTTGGTTCAATTCTAGATAGGTTTGGATAGTTAATTAGAACTTTTGCGATTTGAAGAGCAATTTCATCTTTTACTTCATATATTTTCCAATTGACCTCCAAATTTATTCCAGAGTGTTCCATTAATCTTAGAATGATGAAATGAGTCCAATGTAAGAGCCAATTTAATTTATTGATAGGTTTTGGATTGGTTCACCATATTACCCTATAGCTAATTGACCCCTTTTCAGTTAATCGCCTTGTGAAAACCCAGCCTACTTAACCTGTGGTCAAGAATTTTGGTTCAAGAATATTCTAGACTTATTCTACATTGAAGCCTCGAAATTTTGGCTTTTGAATCACTCAAATCAGAGTTAAATTGACCAATTTGTGTCCATTTGAAGTTTGGAGTCCGAATTAAGCTAGAATTTCAAAATTCTTGGATTCCTCTCGGGTGATCGGTTCACCCAACCGGTCCAACCAGTTCACCCAACCGGTCATCCAAGGACTCCCGCTTTGTTTACCTAATTTCGTGTTTTGACGCATTTTGGACTCTTTACTCCGAATTTTTGCCTTCCAAAGGACTTCTAAACCTATTGGGAGGTGGTTTTGAGTTGTTTAACATTCATGGGATTTAATTACAGCCCTAGATTGGTTTTATGGTGAATTAATCTCAACCATTGGTTCACATGGTTGGTTAGTTATAAATAGAGGCTCATTCATCAGCATAAGGGACTTTTAGTTGGACTTTTGGACCATTTAACACTTCATATTCATTAGAGAGAGAAGGAGAACGAGTTGACACTCATCTACATCACTTGGAGAAGGCTTCCTACTTCAATTTCAAAGGAGAACTAGAAGGGAACCAAGCCAAAGAGAAGGAAGAACACAGCGAAGACCTTTGCTTTGTTGTAAGTCTCCTTTGCATCCTTTTACGATTCCTTCTTCTTCTACTCTATTCTCTGCATAGTTATGGCTTAGAATTGATTTAAGAATCATATATACTCTATATTTTAGAGTGTATATGATTCAAATATGGTGTAAAAGCATGCTAGTGGAATAGGATTGTGAATTGCTTGCTGTTAGGATAGTTTCTCTCTTAAGGATAGAGGTACGTTTTGTACAGAAAATTAGTTGATATGTTTAGGCCATTTTCTCTTCATGGTTCAATTATATGCATGATTTTAAGCATCTTTTCTATAGGACACTTGCTATGTAAGCCTCATCTTCATAGGTGTATGGATGATTATTCTTTTCGAGGATAATTATCATCCTTAGAAGGTGAGGTTGTGCATAGGTACTTTCTAGAGTGTGTTTAAGTGCACTGTGAGTTTCTTTGCATTCTTAGGTATATATTTTACGTAGAATATGTGAAGAAATCATTCATGCGGAGTGATTTCTACGTGAAATTATCCTCAGATAGTTTTACTTAAGAAAGCTTGCTGTAAGGATGATTATTTCACATTCCTTACATAAAATACATACCTAAGGCATAATGTTAGATTTTCTTTTCATGTTTTGGATTGTCATATGATATTTTCATCATGATAATTCATATTTAGCATGTTTTTGATAGTTTTATGCATGTTAGAGTGTTTAGGGCATATAGGAGCATATTAGGGTCCGATTTTGTCCTTCTTTTGATTTTTGTTCTTTGCATGAGTATTAGGTCATTATATGCATGTTTAGTATTCTGTCCAGATTTGAATTAGGGCTTCTAATGATTATTTGAGCATGAATATGGTTGATTTGAGCTTAATAATTGCCCTATAGAATACATGGGATGATTAATTGGTGTTTCTCGATATTTTGGGATAATTTGCATATGGTAAGTGGTTCATGGTAAGTTTTGTGTGAATTGTTCTCTTCTCCCTCCTAGGGTTATTTTCTTTACTTTGGATTAGAAGTCTTAAGTTTCCAACTTCTATAAAATTCTGTTTTACTTGGAGTTCTATCCTCTTTTGAATTCAAATCACTTTGGAAGTCTATTTGGGTTAGAATTCTATTCTTTCCTAAACACCTACTTTTTCTCAAACTATTTTTGGAAACTCCTAAGTTTTTAAAACCTTTCTTAAGTTGGAAACTTAGGGTTTATAGTTCATTGTAAAGGGAGTAACCCCTTTTCAATCGAACTACGTGGACTTTGATCCTTACATCTTTGTATGTAAAGTACGTAGGTGCTCATTTGATGTTCAAGTCCGCCTTAGGATACTAAGTATCCTAGGTTTTCTTTTTTTCTTTTTATCCATTTGTCTATCACATATATGCTAGAAGAGTAGGATGGATCCATGTTTCATCATTTATCCATCACATATATTGCTATAGGAGTAAGATGGACCCATGTTTACTCATTTATCCATCACATATTTGCTATAGGAGTAGGATGGATCTGTTTCTTATTCTCTGTCTCTTTTACTACTTTCCATATTTCTCTTATTTGTTCATGGATGTTTACATGCTTTGTAGATGTTTATATGCTTTATGGATGTTCGTGGATGAATGTGGATAATTTTGGATGATTCTTTGTATATGCATGGTGACTAATTAGGAAGTGATTGAAAGAGCCTATATAAATTCAGAGACCCATTTTGGGGCGATGTGGGTGCCTATAGGATGTTTCCTAGAACCTTCCCACATCATAACTTAGTCTCCGAATCCTCTCTTGTTTTGATAGACCTGCTTTTCTTTGATCGGAGTCATGTGGTTTGTTTTCAAAGGTTTTCTTTAAAAACTGTTTTTATGGTTTTCCTCTTTTCCTAAAAATAAGGTGGTGACTCCTTGTTTGATTGTTTTTGTGAACCTTTTAAAAACTAGATTTTTATTCATTTAAATTTCTACAAGTCTTTTTTAAAAGAAGGGTTTCTTGGGAATCATACAAGAGGGAAAAATAGAAGTGCGGAATAAAAAAACTTTTCCTACGATTCCACAGCCTATGAATCTAACTATGCATAACACAAAAGCAAACCCTAACTACGAATAGGGTTAGAATACTTACAGAATTTTTGTCTTCTCCTTGTTGTTCTAAGCTTTGATTCCGGACAGCGGTGAATGAGCAGCCAAGTGTGCTGCCTCGAACAGTATCCACACCTAGCTAGAGTTTCAAGTCCTTTCCTACCTTTTCCTTGTTGTTGCTAGTGTAGGAGAAGAGAGGAGAGAGAGAGAGGGAGGCTGGAATTTTTTTTCCAGCCCTTAGGAGTTCAACTTTATAATGATGTCACACATCAAAGTGTGACTTATATAGTCCACACTTAAGGGGGCCAGCCCTAGGGGGAAATCCTATTAGGGTTTTATGCAATTTCTCTAAATTGCACAATAACCCCTATAAATTATATCAAATATAAATAGGCTTCAAAGAACTATTCTTTATGCACTCATACCCTTTCTCTCATAGACTTTAAAGCTCATCTTGTATGATTAGTGTGTGACCCATTGGGTTCACATCATCAAGTAGTAGGAATAGCACGAGGTGTGCACAATGGAACTCTTTCCATTTAGGGTCTAATTGGAACTTTTTCCAATTCCCTAATTAATTATAACTCACTTATAGCAATTAGGGCTTCTACTAACCATGAGTAACACCTAGCATATGGCTCATGGTGTGGTCCTTAATGAGGTGAATAGTCATTTACAAAGAACCCTTCTGTTATAGTTTATAGGTTACAATTACATCCTTCCTTCAACACAATGTCTCCAATTGAACTAATAGGACATGGAAGTCTGTCAAGTCCATAGTTCAATTACTTTATACTCATTCATAGATATCAACTCATTAATGAACTCATGGAAACTCTTTTCCACATTCATCCTACCATGGCCATGGATTTAATGAGTTATATTATGAATGTTATATGAGATATTCTCTCTCTTTTTCCTGAGAGTGTTGGATCCCTTGTTGATCACTCACATGCCTTCATACACATAGCAATAGGGCCAATGAACACCTTTGCAGACCCCTGAATAGGATCTGCACTTAGTGTTATCAAACTTCTAAAGCTACATGCATAAGCAAACTATGGTGTCTCAGGTATAAGGATTACTTGTATCACTATAACAATGAGAAACTGATTGACAGGCAGGATAAAACTCCATTCAGTTTATCTCATATCTTTGGTCACATTCAGTGTACCTATTCTATTAATAGGCACCCGCCTGTTGGTTGTAGTGTCTCCACACAAATAACTTGAGACCAGCTATCCTCCTACAGAGTCAACCTAACAAGTGCTAGTCCTATGGTTCATTATTGTCCATCATAGTGAACCTTCAACTAGAAATGCTTTAGGAGTTTAGTACAGAGATATATTTACAGTCTCAAAATTACAACTCTTTGTAATTCCGTATTCTCAACTCTAATTCCATGGACATATTATGTAAATATAACTGATGCATATAAACATAATAGAATAAGCCTTTTATTAAATCAATAATAAATGTGACATACATAAATGAAATCAAATGATTGTTCCTAATCCCTAAGCAATCATCTCCATGATTGGCTCTAGGGCATAATCCTAACAGGATTTCCCTCCCCCCGATCGAAACCCACGTTCACAGGTTATTTCCTTTGCAAAGGATCATGGTAATTTTTAGGTTTCTTATTTTATAAATTCTCCTTTTCCATCTAAATTCTTCTTTATTCCTTTCTTGGAAACTCTCTTGAAAACTTTCCTTCTTATAAATGGAAATCTAGGGTTTATTATAATTCTTTTAAAAGGAAATAACCCCTTCTCTATCGAACTACGTAGACTTTGATACTTGCATGTTCGTGTAAGGTACGTAGGCGCTCTATTTTGATGTTCAAGTCCGTTCTAGGATACAAAGTATCCTAGGATCTTTTCTTTTCTTTTATTCTTTTATTTCCTATGAATAATAGTTGTTGTAAATAAATGTTTGGATGATATATGCACGCTGTCTTGTGATGATAATTACCAATTTGTATAAGTCATTAAATTAGTCCAATCAAATTAAGAGACCGTTTAGAGCGATGTGGGTGCCTATAAGCTTGTCCCAGAACGTTCCCACATCGTAACTTAGCCCCCGAATCTATATTTTTTTTTTTTGTTTTAAAGACTTTGCATTTCCTTTTAATGGACTCATGTGTGTTTTGGAAATAAGAATGTTTTTAGGGTTTCCCCCATTCCTTAAAAATGGGGTGGCGACTCCTTGTTTTTTCATATGAGATTAAGTGGGCCATTTTCCTGGGTTCACACCAACACATACCTTTTTTCTCATAATAACCATAACTACAACTCCACAATCAAAACCTAACACAAGAAAAAAAAAATTTGAGCCATGGTCGGATCTGATGGAGCAAATTCCAACAAAATGAATTTTTTTATTTCTTTTTTCGAAAAAAAAAGAGAGTAAAGATCCATAGCGATGGTGATGAGGGTTGGTTGAAGTAGAATTGAACGGTGGTGATTGGTCACCACTAGATCTCCCCCATAGCCATTACCAGTTGAAAAACATGGAGATCTCAGATCTGGTGGGTTTCTCACAAGACAAATGTGATATGGTGGCCAAAATGCTCTACTTCCGAGCATTGTCGTTGTTCCCAACCAAAAAGCTTTTGATGTAGGTGATTGATTTTCTGGCGTGATTAGAGTCTTCATATCCACGACTGTTGTGGATGTAGCTCAAGCTCCCCGTTGACGATGTCTCCTTTTTTACCCCATTAACGATGGTTTGAGGGCTATGGTGAGAAAGGCTAACTTTCATTGTTCAAAGGTATTTTGGGCAATACGGTCGATTAATAGTGTCACATGCGTTCCATCAATTTTCATCAACAGTGAGTAATGGTGGGAAACATTGACAAAAATTAAAACATTCGGGAGGCACATTGGTTAAATTTGAACATAAGGGGGCTTATCTGCTGACACCTCCATACTTCAGGGGGGTTATCTACAATTTACCCTTTTTTTTCTTGTCTTTTGAATTATTAAAGAGTAGTAATGTCATTAACATTATTAGTAAGGTTATTTTAGTGAATCCATTTTTTTTTTCAAGATTCACACATTTATAAAAAAGTATGAATTAATAATAAAAACTACGCTAATAATAATAACAATAGTTATTATAATAATCCTTTCATCCCACAAAGACAAGTCATTTTTGATAAAACACGCAAATTAAAGAAAGCCACCAATATATTGACTTGTCACACATTAAATTTTAGAAAATTAAACTTTTTCTTTCTAAAAATATTATTCTTCTACTTGAGATTTGGTTTTGTATTGAAGGTAATTCTAAAACTAACAAAGCGTAGTATAGAAAAATTCAAAAAATTTATGATTTGATTTTTCAGAATGGACAAACATTTCGGATGACAAAAGTATCAAAATAGCCTATCTTTTTAATATGGAGGAAAAAAATTTTAGGGTTAAAAATACTTTAGTACCACCAACTTTACATGAAATTTCTATTGAGTCCAATATTTATTTTTTAAAAACACATTAATCCGTATTTTTTCTTACACAATTTCAATGTAGTCCAATCATGGATGTTTGTTAATTCACTAACGGAAGAAGCACACAAAATGCACGTGAGTGCTTAGCTATGTGGTGCTGATGTGGCTATGGCAAAGAAGATCTTGCCATATTATGACGCACTGCTTGACATGTGGCAAGAGAGGTGATCTAAGAGACTTAATTCCTCAATAACTTTTTATCCCCATTCCCTTTTGCAGAACCATCCTTTGATGCCGACGCAAACTCAGCGACGATGGTGTCTCCATTGATGGCAAGATCTGATCCTTGCGTTGTTGTTGTTGTTGTTGTTGTTGTTGCTGTTTTTTTTTTTTTTTTCACGGTTAAAGGTTTAGACAAAAGGTGAGGCGATTGAGTTAAGGATTAAGTCACCGATGTAAGGATCTTGTTCATGATTTGTGTTACTGGTAAAATTTGGGAGGGGTTAAGGGTTTAGATAAAGGTAAGGCAATGGGGCAAACACTAGAAAAATTGGTATAAAGAAAGCATAAGAGGGGTGTCTAAATGGAAAAGGGAAAAGGGAAAGGGATAGGGTTATAGGAGAGGCTGAGCAATGGCAGAGGTGGGAGAAAGATGGACAGGGGTTAGCTAGCAAATAGGGCTATGTAAATATATACACATAGACCAAATCTAGGTTTTGAAAGAAGGAGTGGTAGAGATGAAGAGGCAGTGGCGGACATGGCGGTGGCAAATTTGGGTTGGACAGTTAAACCAAATCTGGGTTTTAATAAATCTCTCTCTCTATATATTAATATATATACCTTGTTGTGGGTTTATATGAGAGATGAATTTGTGTGAATACAGAAAATGTGAGGGATGTAGAGCAAAGTTTTCTGGAAAAATGGAGGAAAGTTTGCCAAAGTTCAAGATCTCGACAGTTAAATGGAGGGGGTTGGCACTGTGGTGGCTGGTGGGAGCTATGGGTTTCAATGTGAGCATCTCCAATGGTGAGCTATATAGTGTGCTATTGCTATATTATAGCATTTAGCACAAGTTGGGATGCTCCAATGGTGAG
The DNA here is from genome assembly GCA_039720395.1 of Liquidambar formosana. Taxonomy (NCBI): domain Eukaryota; kingdom Viridiplantae; phylum Streptophyta; class Magnoliopsida; order Saxifragales; family Altingiaceae; genus Liquidambar; species Liquidambar formosana. The sequence goes on along the minus strand of CM077826.1, from coordinate 30,272,557 downwards.
CTAAATGCATGTGCTAAATATAGCAATAGCTCACCCTTGTATTATATTTGGCACAAGGGTGAGCTATTGCTATATTTGTCATGTCAGCTTTTTCTCTCTTTCTCAACAACCAAACACACCAATAACTTCTTTTCTTCCAAAATTTTCTCAGTAACCAAACAGCCCATAAATAAATACAATATTTTCAAAAATAATATTGAAATCTTATATATTAAAAAAAAAAATCAGAAAATATACCCTTTCTTTTAACTCATTCATCCCACTCAAGCAACATTGCATTTGATCTATGATATACCTCATTCATTATCTTACGAGACCTTAAATCTGTGGAAATAGTTGAAGTTGTGACAAAAAATAGCACACTACGTTTATTTGCATCATTGGAGCACATTGTGCTAAATTATAGCATTTGGCACTGTAGCATGTGCTAAAATAGCAATAGCACATCTTATTTAGCTCACATGACTGGAGATGCTCTGATGGAAGAGAGGGAAGATGATGATGATGATGATGATGAAAATGAAGATTGGTTGAAGGAAGATAAGAGAAAAGAGATGATGATGGAAGGAGAAAGGTTGCCGGCAATAGCTCTCGTTGGAGATGACAACTAGTAGTGGTGACAAAAGATAGGTGAACCATTTTCAAAAATAAATAAATAAATAAATAATTCAAAATGACGTTATTTTGATTCTAATGACTTAGGTTCATTGGATGATTTGGATCAATTGCGTTGCCACGTGTGTACTTATGTGCATTTCATGTGCCTTTTCCATTAGTGAATTAACGTCCATCCATAATGATTGGATTAAATTGAAATCGTATATATAAAAAAAAAAAAAAAAGGATTAATGTGTTAAAAAAATTAATATTGGACTCAATAGAAACTTCATGTAAAGTTGATAGCACTAAATTGTTTTTAACCCTAATTTTTAATCGTGGACAAAGGGGATTCTGGTCATTCAATAGCATTGAGGACTTGAGTGTAATACATTAAAATGAAATGTACAATTCAGACTTACGACCAACTCGGTTAGGGTTTCGATACCAGTATATATAGGACATTAGGGTTGGTCAGACGCTCTTGATCTCCAAATCTTACACTGTAAGCTCTAAAATTTATCAGGTACCTTCCTCTCTCGCTCTCTCTCTTGCTCGCTAGGGTTTTTGCTTACTCTCGGATTAGGGTTTATTTTTTCTCAATTTCTCTCTCTGAGTGTATTAAATCTGGCGTGATTCAGGTGTAGGATGGCGACAGTTCCAGGGCCGTTGATTTGGGAGATCGTGAAGAAGAACAATTCCTTCCTCGTGAAGGAGTTCGGGAACGGAACTGCGAGTGTGCAGTTCAGCAAAGAGAGCAACAATCTCTACAATCTTAACTGTTACAAGCACTCAGGTATCAGAAACGTTGTATACTGTTCGTTGTCTGAGAAAATGGTATAAAAGAAACGGATAAGAAATTTTTTTGACCTCTTTACATTTTTTGAATTGATTGTTTCGATTTTATTTATAAAAAAAAAAAAAAAAAAAAAAAACATTTATCAATTCTGTTTGGTTGGCGAGAAAACTGAGGGAAAGATGATTTAGGTTTTACATTTCCTGAAAGTAAAATAGTCAACTCTGATTCGGCTAATAAATGTAGTACATTTATATGAGTTGATTATTTTAATGGTTCAATTGAGATGGAAATGCTTGTGACACCTTGGAAATTGAGGATTTTTTTTTTTAAATTTTAAAAAGTGTTTTGTTTCTAAGGCCTTGAGAAAGATTGAAAATAAAAACATTGAATACAACTTTTTCAATCTCCTGGAAACGGGCTGCTTTTGAAAGATTTTTGGCAGACAGTTATTAATATCAAACACGTCTTTGTGCATTGTTTTCAATTTAGCTGCTTCTGAAATAAGATATTTCAGAAACTGAACAAACATTCTCCGCTCTGTTTCTCAGCAACCCATATGGAGGTCTGAGGGTTGGTTTGTAGCATTTGATTCTGATGGATTAGGATTTAGGAGTCATTTGGGTTTCATTGTTGTGTATTAAATGTGCTTCTTTATGGGGGTAATAGGGTTAGCAAACAAGAAAACTGTTACCATTCAACCTGTTGGCAAAGACAATTCTGTGGTGCTTGCAACTACTAAGACCAACAAACAGAACAAACCTGCCCTCCTGCTTCACAAGTCTCTCATGAAGAAGGAGTTGCGCCGTATGTCCAAGGCAGTTGCAAACCAGGTATTTAAGAAGCTGTATATCATTTGTTGTTGAATTGTTATTTTACTGAGGAAATTGCATATTTTAACTGGGTTGGTACTTGTTGATTGAATGTGTCCAATCTAATGGTAGATGTGAATATAAATTTGAGCTTGATATACAGAGGAAAAATAAGGTTAATAATTTACGTGTTCTTTTCACATCAAAGAAGCACCAATTATTATTATTATTTTGGATAAATTATTGCACTTGAAGTTATGTTTTACTATGCACAAAAAGTTCAAAAGCTGAATTTATGGTTGAGAATGTTTGGCTTCATTATACCCACCTTGGGGTAGCCTAGTTGGTAAGGGCGAACTTGTGATTGTGTGGTTAGGTGTACGGTCATGGGTTCGATTCCCCGCTAGGACAACCTAAGATTTAAGTGGGGGCCGTGGTGGTGGGTATCAAATTCCTTGCATTGCCTAATTCAACTTATAGATTGAGTCTTATGGGATGAGGCAGTTGTGTTGCACTAAGTTGTGTTTTAGCTTAGTATTATTTGGGTCTCTACTCTCTAGTTGACTGGAAACTGATATCCAGAAGGATGTGGACTAGCTGATTTGAGTCTCCCTGTGGTCATCTTAATCTTATTACTATTTTCATATGGAGATGTCCTTCGATATAATTATTTTGGTTCTGTCCTTCATGGTTCAAAGTCACGGTCTCGGATGCCGTCACGTAACGGTCACGGTCATCACGGTCACGGCTATCTCGTCACATCTCGGGTGAGACGCAACATTACATATGAAAGAAGTTTAAAAAAATCTGAAAAAATCATAGAAAAATCCAAAAAAATAGGACAATCACATTGGAAGCATAAAACAAGCAAAACAAATAATCTAGAACAAATAAAATGGTTAAAAGTATCAAAACAGGTTGTAGCGTGCGGTGTAAGTAATAAGAAACTCAATATTTAGGTCTCAGATACATTTTACAATATATATTACTAAATTAATTTCATTGACAAGGGTAAAAGATAAGAGTATCTATTTTCAACAACATTTATTAATTTTGTTTACTCTTTTTTCAATAAAAAAAAAAAGAAAAAAAAAGAAGAAAATAATCTGCTTTAAAAGTTTAAACTTATTACTACAAAAACAAGTAGCAATCCCCTTTTTGGTTTGAGAAAATATATATATAAACATTTTACATTACGGTCCAAAAAGAAAAAGCAAAGAGGGAAAAAAAAGGGGAGGAAAAGTTGGCTTGAGAGAACTTAATAACTTACCCCCCCCAAAAAAAAAAAAAAACAATTTAATAATATTAATATATCTAAACAATTAATAAAGTAGATGGGCTCACATCTGATCTCACTTAAGCAAATCGGGCTTGGGGGCAAGGGGCTACGACTAGGGCCGGTACTCGACACTTGAAGGATGCGGATTGGGAGCACCAGACCAGTGACGACCGACGACCTGCGACGACGGCGAGACTTGAGCCGACGACGGCGAGACTTGAGCCGACGACGGCGAGACTTGAGCCGACGACGGCGAGACTTGAGCCGACGACGGCGAGACTTGAGCCGACGACGGCAAGACTTAAGCCGACGACCTGCAACGACGGCGAGACTCGAGCCAACAAACACATGAATATGACAGTGATAGTAGACTACTCGAGGGATTGAGGGAGGCGGACTGGAAGCACCGGAGCAGCGACGAGTCGTTGATTTGCCATTTGCGACGAGCCGACGACTGTGAAACTCGAACAATCTCCACTTCTTCAAGTACGTTAGATCTTCAATTCTTCACCTCTTCACTCTTCAGATCTGGGGGTTTCATGGGTTTAGAGATCTGGGGGTTTCGTGGGTTCACAGGTTGTGGGTTTGTGCTTTTTCAAAGAGCATCAACACTTTAATAGAGCTTTGGAAAAGCTTCAATGGAGAGGATCAGAGGACATCAAGGCAGAGCACGATGGGATTTTTTCAGCATTTTTTTGTCTTGGAATGTCTTGGCGAGATCACGGCGTGCTCACGGCGTGACACCAGCATCACGGGCGTGATGAGAAATTGGCGAGATATGCAGGTACCGCTGTAACGTCTCATATCGGTAGGCTTTGAGACCGTTCCGTCTCGGGCGAGACATCACGGTTTCGTCCGTGACTTTGAACCATGCTGTCCTTTGCTATCTTGTAATGGAGCTTTATTGAACAAGATTATAAATTTTTATTTTTATTTGTTTATTTATTTTTTGTTTCTGTAAATGGGAATTGGCTACTCTTGGCTTCTTAAATGTCTTTTGAATTGCATTTTTACAAGAATTTTGTTAGTGGCAGAAGCTCACTTTTAAGTTCTAACACAAATTCATAATTATTTTTTGCCGCAGTTTTAAGGTTTTATCTGTAGGGATGAGTAACTAACATGTAAGAAGAGGCCTATTAGATGGTTTCTTCTATGAAATGCACTTGTTATGCTTAGCTTCAGAGCATCTCCAATGGTGTGCTAGAGGGTGTGCTAAAGAATAGCAATAGCTCACCCTTGTGCTATATTTGGCACACCGTTGAGTTAAAAGAGCACATAGTAAGTTAAAAAAGGAAGGAGATGGTGGTTGTGCCAAAAAATTTATTATTGTGTCATTTGCATCATCGGAACACATTGTGCCAAATTATAGCATTTGACAATGTAGCATGTGCTAAAATAGCAATAGCACAGGTAATAGCTCACGCCACTGGAGATGCTCTCAGAGCTTTCCAATATCCGAGTAGAGTTTTGTTAATGCATATCTTGTCTTTTAATACTGATGGCAGCTGGCTTAATTTATATTGGTATGTTATAGTATACTTCATTTGGTTATGATGAAGTTGATAATATGATTTCAGGAAAGTTGGCTAGTTCTCTGTTTGTGTTGCAATTTTTTTTTTCTTGGCATTTCCTTTTTAATTTTAGGGAGGCAGGTTTCAACCCAATCTTTCCTTTCCTTTCCTTTATTTTTCCTTTTTATGTGATTCTCCCTCAATAAATCAATTTTCCCATATTGCACATATTATATATTTATATCTTTTCTTTAATAACCCTGGACTATTGACTTCTGATCACTGTCATATATCATATTGCAGGTTGCTGATAACTATTATAGGCCAGATTTAAAGAATGCAGCCCTTGCAAGGTTGAGTGCTGTGCACAGGAGCCTTAAGGTTTCCAAGTCGGGTGTCAAGAAGAGGAACAGGCAGGCTGTCAAAATCCGTGGTAGGAAGTGAGTTATGGGATGATATATTTTTGAGTGTGCTTTTTTCCATCCCCCACAACCTTGCATTTTGGACTTCCATTTTTTCCCAGTTAGTGTTGAAGTAATATATTTTTTTCTTTTAGAATTGGGATGCAATTATTATCTAAATTGAGGACATAGTCTACCAAACACCTGATTCCAATTTGTTATGGTTGTTTTTGGTACTTGAGTTTTGATGTAGTCATTCAAATACCTTAATTGATAGATTTGTTTGCTGGGGTCATAATACTGTATCCAAGAGATAAGCCAATACTAAACCTTGTGTTATGGAACACTGGAACACAATCCTGTTGCATTGGTTATGCCTAGTTTATTTGGACTAAGATGGAGTGAGACTACTTATAATGAGAGCGCTATAGCCCAGTTCTGAGCTGATATAGCAAACAATTCCTCCTCTTGGTACTTGGTGTTGCCACTATTGTGATAGTAGGAGCCTGTGTTTATGGTGACCTTAGATAAATTGACAGTTTTTGATTGATGCAATTGATGACATGAAGAGCTCATACCTTTTATGTGACAGTCCTGAATGAACTACATCATGGTATAACCTGAGCAAACCCAGTAAAATGCATTACCAAATAAGAAGCTGGTCAGAGAATTGTGATAGTGATGAATGGATAACAGGTAAAATAGGATTATGAAAATTGGTTGGACTTGCCTTGTAGGAAGAATTGGATTGACATGGTTGATTTTTAAGCTCTATAAGCTGGAGCTAAATGATACCAGTTGATAATTTTTGTTCTTCGTGGCTTTAGAAATTCTTGTAATTTGTTTTGCACAGAACTCTAACAAGGAACAAGATTTATTGAGGATTATCAAGTTACCTCCCCTAGGGATACATGACGTTGCATGGCACAACATTACGTCTGCTACCCTATGCTTGTTCTATGGGTTAAAAATGCAATTATAGTATTTACTTTTAAAACCAATGGTACGTTGTGGCAAAAAAAAGAAATGTAGTATTGCTGTGTGGTATTACATGTTAGGAATGGATTGTATTTGGTCACCCTATTGTGGAGCTGACTGCTTTTGTTTTTGAAAGTGGAGTCGTAAAGCAGCCTTTAGAAATAGATATTAGATTATATGCCCAATTCACTTGTCATACAGTGTCCTTGTTGAGTCTAATTGCAGCAAATATTTTGGGCGGTTATTTATGAAATGGCTATATTCTAGTGAATGGTGCCGCGTTGACAAATCCACAGCCATCATTGCCGGCAAGTAGATAATTCTGAATGCCCAATAGTAGAGCGGTGAATCTCACTTAGATGGTTTTGTTTCTTTGTAAGACAATTCAGAAAAGAATTATATCAGGAAGTGTCACGTAAAATCCTGGTCAATCCCCAAGTGTGAGTTGGTTCCTTGCTAACTCAATTACAAGTGGCCGTTGCCGTGAAGTCGTGGAACTTAATGGTGGTTTTTACACGTGAAAACGAGGCCATCCATTGATACTAGAAAATAGAAATGATCAGCAGTTGAAGTGGAAGGGTAAACGAGGACAAGCGCGATCTTTGATGGGTATATTGTAGTTACCTTCCTCTTTCACCATAAAAGCCATAGCAATGCATCCCTCGGATCATTCATGGTTTTTTAATTTAAATCACCAAGACTGGATTAAAGCCAACCTAAAAGCTAAGGAAATCAGCCATCCTTTAGCTTCTGAGTTGAAGCGGGAGGTTCTATTTATCGCTACTAGTTGGTGTATCTAGTTAGCCCGCAGCTGTGAAGTTATTGCCCATCAATCCCAGAGCCTTAACTTCATCAAGCAGAGGGCTTTCAGCCTAGCTAGAGATATGGTTATTGCTTTCCCTTCTGGATCATCATATCGTCTCTCCGCCTTGGGTGCTAAGCCTCTGCGTACCCATGTTCCCTCCCTGGCTTCTTCCTCCTCCTGGTTGGTCGAAACTCGACACTGATGGCAGTGTTTATTTGAACCCAAAATCTGCTGCTGTGGGTGGACTCATCAGAATTGACGCAGGGGCTTGTCTGTCTAGGTTTCACTTCTAACTTGGGTATTTGTAATATCACAACTGTTGAAATCTGGGCAGTCTATTAAGGTCTTTGTCTTGCTTGGGACCTTAATATTCGTTGCTTAGTCATTGAGACTGATTCTCAAGCAACAATTGATCTCATTCAAGGGGTGAACTCAAGGAATCACCCTGATGGGTCACTTAGTGAGGACTGTAGATCCTTGCTAGCTAAACAATGGCAATAGAAACTCAAGCACACCCCTTGGGAAGGAACCAGTGTGCCGATTTTCTCACCAAAGAACTAGTAATTTTGTTCCATTTCATTCTCCGCCCAACGGGCTATGTAACTTGCTTTCGGCAGACCTAGTGGGCATTAGTACCCCTAGGATCTAGTTTTATTATATCTTTCTAACCAAAAAAAAAAAAAAAATAAAAAAATACATCCCTCTACTTTTCCAACCAAATCCTTTCGCGTGTTTCATTTAGCCGTGTTTTTAAAACATAGTGAGGGCCATAATTCCTACAAGTGACTTACATAACCTATATTAACGTGCTCCGTAAGGTAGTACCCAGGACACATGCATTTAAAACAGAGGAAACACTTTTGCACATCTCTATCCAAATGAATTTTTTACAATCATCATCAATCTAAAACAGAGGAAATGTGCAAAAGTGTTTCCTTGTAAGAGTCAGAGCCAATGATCAACCACATCTTGATTCTGTGACATTCTTCAACGTTTCCAATCCAACGGAACAATTTTTTAAGGCAGCGAGAAGGAATATGGTTTTGCATTATTATGATTTTCTTCGAATTTCCATTATGTACACATATGACACCGGTTAACGAGTATCAGGACTCAGAACCTAAATGTTTTGGGTTTTTTTTTTTGTTTTTTCCTCATTTAGAAGGTTTTTTAGTTACCAATGTTAGTCATGACATAAGCCCCTAATCTCGCCAGCGCTGCTATGAGTGTTTTTCCTCTCCCAGTCCCAGCTGTGGGCGTTTTACCCCTAGCTTCTGCTGCTAGTTTGTTTTTTGTTTTTTCACATTTTCTCCTATATGTGTCTCCTGAGTATTCATGTACTGTGCACTCCTTCCTATCTAACTTCCTATCTAATCTCCATCGTATGTCTAAACCCCTGACCTTTAGTCACCAGCCGTTCGAGAAAATGTCTAAAAGAAACCTATCTTCAAAAGTGCTGGTATTATGACATCTATTCGGAGACTGGGAGTGGGGACTAGCTTTTACGTTCAATATTCCTCTGCTAACGGAACATTTTTTTTTTCAGAAGTGCTAGTCATCTGTCACACTTTATTCCAATGCTTATATCTCGGCCATGGTCTTCTCAGACCCAAGTGATACACCATGGTTAATGTCGTGTGTAATGCATCTCCTTACAAACATTTTCAGTACCAGACTAGGGACTCCTTAGTTCAAATCCATGGGAGTCTATACAGGGTTGTTGCCATGTATAGGTTGTGTGGGAAAATTCTGACCCGCCAATAATCAAAAGACACATGGCAAAGTGCTCAACCAAGCTTCTCTTTGTTTCAACGAAGAAATATCAAACCAGGAAGCTCAAAGAAAATTGCTTGGGTAAATTATTTCGGTTACCTAAGTGTGATAAGCGTTCCATCCCACGGTTCTCGGCTACTACCAAATCTTATCCTTGAGTCGAATCTGTTCAGGTCCAAGTTTGTTCGGTCTATGACTGTTCGGCCTAAGCTTGTTCGGCCCAAGAACTTGGCTATAGAAGCATCTAGCTACTTGACCCAAATCTTACCCGAGTTGTCATACTCGGTCCGTGCTCATCCAAATCTTTCTAACTCAATAACTCATCTCAGGTCCAAAAGTGCTTAGTAGAAAGTTGCTCACCAAACACCTATCTCAAGTTGCCGCTTAAGGCTATTAAGTACTCGGCTCATCTATGCACCGAGTGTGGGGGGAAATAAAATGCCTTTGGGCCTAACATGCCTTCGAGCCAATTAAACGCCCTCGGGCCAATAAATGCCTTCGGGCCAAACGCCTTTGGACCATTTATCTTCGGGCCAAATGCACTCGGGTCGTTATGTCTTCGGTGCGTTTACTCTTGGGCTGAATTGACAATATAGATTCGAATAGATTTCATCCATTCATAACATCGACGATCCTAATGAAAGTGTTCAGCCCTCAATTGAGCAAGTATTTGGGCCTAGCCATATGTCCCTCATGTGCTTCAAAGTTTCCCACTATTCAGATCCGATAAAGGAAGTTTGGCTGCGATCAAAGCACACTCCTAACAACTAAGTCAGGTCGAACAGTTGTCGACAACCAGACCTAAAACCCCAAGTTAACCGTGGTCAGGTCAAAACCCTAAGTTAATCATGGTTGGGTCAAAATAACAACTTAACACAAGACCTAGTATTTTCCTATAAAAGGAACACTATTCATGCTGAAACAAGGTAAGTGCGCTGCTCTCAGCAAAACCCTAGCTCTCTCTCTTTCTTCTTTCTGCAGACGATTGAGAACTAACTTGATCGTCGAAGGGTTTTTGGTCGGGCAAACCCCGGCCTCTCCTAACGCGTTTTTGTGCTTTTTAGGCCATTGTTCATCGAAGCACCTAGCACTATTATTCATTGGAGCACCTAGTGCCACTGTTCATGAAAACACTTAGTGCTACTGTTCATTGAGCCATCTAGCGCTACTATTCATTTGAGAGCTCAAGTGGTATCTCAACCTCTACAACTTTCTCCTACCATCCGTGCCGCGACACTCCAAACCATCGAATTACCTTACTTGAAGCGCTCTACAGACTATCTAGATTTTTCTCCATACGTAGGTGATTTCAACAACAGTTGTTAACCAATAGAAGAAGAAAAGGTGGAAAACCAGTTGTAGCTAGCTCCTATGGCGGGTTCATAGGAGATTGTGGATTGATTGATCTAGGTTTCTCTGGCTATCCATTCACTTGGACCAATAAAATGACAGGCCTAGCCAACATTGAGGAGCGTTTAGACCGTGGTCTTGTTAACCCAGCGTGGTGGGCTCTTTTCCCACGAGCCACAGTCACCCATCTTCCGGCCATCAACTCAGACCACAACCCCTTGTTCATAATTGAACACCGTTGGCGAATTGTCTAATTTCCCAAAGCCTTTCAAGTTTGAAGCTATGTGGATCAGAAAAATGGATAGATGGGCGAGGAGATTAGCTACACTCGTTCAAATAACATACTACTATATATGTGATTTATCACACATATTAGAACAAATTTGTACGTGCTGTATATATACAATCCCAATAAAGATTAGCCACTAAAATCGTCTGCAATTTCTAGAGTCACCAAATCATATATTGAGCGATTTCATTGATTATGAAATGATTTCAAATTGAAATGAATTGACAGCCCTCATGTACAGTATTGTCTTTTGATATGACAATAGTAAGTAGTGATTACGGAGAACTGGTACCCAAAAATTAGCCCACTAGCTCCAAGTCAAGCATTTGAAACAAAGTAATTACTCCTTCAAGTTTGGTCGTACTTCATCCTGTACGTGTAATTGTTACCAATTCTTCAAGTTAAGGAGTTCTACCTAGTTTACCAAAAAACAATAGAAAAAAGAGTTCTACCTTATCCTCTCAAATTTTGTCCGACGTACTGGAACGAGTTTTATTCATGAAAAAGGTGGTAGTAATGGAAATGAACACTAGCACCTCACCTTCTGACATGGGCGGAGCCAGGGGGGGCCTTGGGGGGCACGTGCCCCCCGCCTCAACCAAATTTTTTTTTTTTTTTTTTTTGGGACAGATATTACCATTTGATAACTATTTCTCAACATAATGCCAAAAATTGGAAGATAATAATCAATTTAAAGTATATTTACAGTCAATTTGTAATAAGTTGACAAAAAAAATCCTTTTTTTGGTATTAAATTGAAAAATGATAACTAAAAAGTAATTTTTTTAAAAAATTTGCTTTCTAAGGCTTTTAGTTCTCAGTTCCCACTTCATAGAATTATAGCACAGTGCCTCCCTTAGAGGTAAATCCTAGCTCCGCCCCTGCCTTCTGAGAGTTTTTTTCTACTTCGTGATTCATGCAATTAAAGATGGTGGTATATTGTTGGCATTGACAAGAGTGAGTAGTTTCGGTTTCCTTTAGCGTGACCCGCCTACCTTCAAACCATTACGTTGACATTGCCAAATTGTTCGAATCCAATTGCTCATCCATCCTTTTAGGCAGTTGGGTCTTATTTCAATTGGCTCAACTATCCGGCTGGTCCCGGTACGTGAGCTTAATTCAAATTACAAATAAAGGTAAATTACATGAAACCCCCTTAATAAAAACATCGATGCACTGTATCTCCCAACACAAATTGGGTATTTAATTGAACTAACTGCGTGATCAAAATAATGAAAGGACAGTATTACCCATTACCATCACTCCTTCCTTTTTTTGAAGGACCACCCCACCACCCAACCTCTCCGGCCAACCCTTTTTTTTTTTTCCGGTGAAAAAACCCCAACTTCAATTGTGAGTTTGTGACCATCCATAACAATCTCCATCAATCACCAACACGTTAAAAAAAATTAAAAAAAACTAAAAAAAAACACGAAGAAGAAGAAGAAGAAGAAGAAGAAGAAGAGAAAGCAGCAGCAGCAGCAGCAGCACCCATGGCAAAAACCCCAACTTCAATTGTGACCATCCCAACAATCCCCACCAATCACCAACACGAAAAGAAAAGAAAGAAAAAAAGAAAACATAAGAGGAACAGATTGAACAAAGCAACAAAAACAAAAAAACAAAACAAAAAATGAAAAAAAAGCACGAAGAAGAGAAGAAGAGGCAGCAGCAGCAGCAGCAACACTCATGGCCGCCAAGTTTGATTCCCATTACCCTTTTTTTTCTTCTTCTTCTTTTTTTTTTTTTTTCATGCCCAAAACCCATAACAGCCACCATCTATATCTCTCTCTGCAAGTGACCCACGCTACCGACGGTGGGTTTTCGATCTCTCTCCCTCCTCTCTTCAATCTTATTCTGTAATTGAAACCAACCCCCATCCCTTGAGCTCCATCTCTCTTTGCAATTGAAACCCATAAGCACCCCCAACTCGAAGTGGCTTTCTTCATCTCGACCCATGGACCGTGTTCGTACCTAACTCAAAATGGGTCTCTCTATCTCCTTCTTCATCATCTCTTTCTTCTTCTTTTTTTTTTTTTTTTCTTTTTTCACTGCCATCAGAGAGTTTCAGATCTTTTGTTTCATGGAGAATGGGATGGTGCGGCAGCGAGGCACCACCATAACCCCCAACATCGCCTTCTCCTTCGTTTGGCTCCACAAACCCCAGCTATCAACTTCTGGTAAGCTTTTCTCTAAATTTTTCTTTGTGTTGGGATGGTGGGGCGGCGAGTCACCACAACCCCAACGACGGCGACAGATCTATGACACAGAAAGGAGGCACCGTTTGGCAAGACAAGGGCAAATGTGGAAAGAAAATCCCCTAAAAGTGTCACGTGACCAGCATGTGATGTTTTTCCGTTTGATTTGGAGGACGGTGCTTCACGGTGGAGTGAATTAAAAAATGTGTAAACATAAAGGGTGTACATTGTAGCAATGTTTTTATTAGTGGGGTTTTATGAAAACAAGTCAAACATCAGGGAGGTTTCGTGTAATTTACTCTACAAATAGTTCTGTATCAATATTATAAATTTCTTTCTTTTCTAAACAACTCAAGAAATAACCTACTAGTTAGTGGCTTTTTTATTTTATTAAAATTTTCTTGTTAAATTCCTACAACTCTTAATTATTGTTATTATATATATATATATATATGTGTGTGTGTGTGTGTGTGAGGGTTTCGTTTACACTTAATGTAAAATTTTTTACATTTACATTTATCAATATCTTTCTATAGAAATCATATTTTGTTAATCCAACCGTTGAATTATTTATTCTTATCATATTCGTCATGCATGCCAAATTTCAAATTAATCAGAGATTAGGAGATATGTCATCTATAAAGTACTCAAAATTAAAGTTTTATTATTAAAAGAAATGCAAGTTTATAGATGAAATACTTCCCAGTATCCAATTAACTTCAAATTTGACATGCATGATGTGTATGATAGGAATATGTAATCCAACGGTTGGATTGATGAAATATGATTTCTGTAAAAAGATATTGACGGGTGTAAGTGTAAAAAGTTTTACACCTGGTGTCAACAGAACCCTCCTCATATATATATATATAGATATAGGATGATGATCATGTAAGCACGTGCTGAAACAACTTATATCAATACCCGCATTAGGACTTGTACCCTATGCATTAGTGAAATATGAAGTACATTTGACCAATACAAGGAGTACAACCCCTAATGCATAGTGCTGATATAACTTATATTAACATGTGCTGATGGGAACATAACCATATATATATATATATATATATATATATATAGTCCTTTTAATATCAAGAGTACTTAATGTAACTTTGTATCAAAGGGCACTTTAAAACTTTTACTTATAACTCATATTTTTTGAAATTAACAATTGGATTAGATGACCTCTCATGTAAGTGATTCATACCAAAAAGAAAGATGATTAGAGATTGATTGTTGTTCAATCCAAAACTCACGTTTTTTAAATAAAAAACGATTGCTCATTTATGGACATTCATGAATGTAGCAGTTATTAATTTTAGATCAACTTGTTTTTTTTTTTTTTTTGGTAGTTATAACATATATATGAATCAAATATAATCCAAAAGTTGATTTCGCAAATTCAAATCACGGGTAAGAGATTTGGATTGTACTTATGCAAAGTTGCATCAAGTGTACTTGATAACATATCGTCTCCAAGTGCTTCTACGCTATTACTGACTCCATTCCTATTTTCGACCCACCCAAAGTGAGAAATCTCACATGACTCGATTTTACAATCTCTTGTTGTGGTTTCCTCCTACAAGTTCGCTGATTTTCTTGACCACGCCGAAATGGGAAAACCCTTGGACCTCTGTGAGGAACTAAAAACTAGTAATGGCCACTCGCTCATATGTTTAGGTACAATGCATAGATCATTGTCTTCTTGCCGATGCTTTGGTACAACGTGCATATATATAAGTTACATCAATACGTGTTGATAAGAACATAATCGTATAGGATGATGATTAGGTAAGCATGTGCTGATATAACTTATATCAACACTTGCATTAGGAGTTGTATCTTGTGTATTAGTGGGATATGAGGTATATTAAACCAATGCAAGGGTTACAACCCCCAATGCATAGTGCTAATTTAACTTATATCAACACATACTGATAGGAACATAACCGTATATATATATATATATATATATATATATATAATGATGATCAAGTAAGCACATGCTGATATTGTGGCCCCAGTAGGGGCAGAGGAGGGAAGGGGTCAAGGGGGCCAATTGACCCCTTGACCTTTTGTTTTTGTTTGTTTGTTTGTTTGTTTGTTTGTTTTGTGTTTTTTTTTTTCCTGAACTAAATTATGAGTATTTAAATATTTGACCCTGCCAAGTTTTATTTAACCCCTCGAAAAAATTGATTTAAACCCTCTAGTTGCTTTTTTGACCCAAAAAATGGACGAGTTTGATCTTTTTATTTATTACTAGATATAGCACACGTGCGTTGCACGTGAATATTTTTACATAATATTAGTTTCTTTTTTTTTTTTTTTTTTCACTAATCTATGTATTTTTGTTTAAATATGCCTGCAATGGAAAATTGATTTTGAGGGGTTCTTCATATATTCAGAGTACATCCTTTTTTGGGTTTTATACATCCTTTTTGGGTTTCGGTTAGAACTCTTGAGATATGTATCGTATTTTGTTCCTCGGTTTAATGAGTCTAATCGGTTTCTCAGAACTATGGGTATTTCGTTTCGAATGATTTTTCTTTCTTTAATTACAGTACCTATTATGATTACAAATTCAATTATCTAACTTATAAATTCATAAAAAATCAAACTTATTCTCTAACAGTACCATATTATATATATATAATAATTTGTAGTTCTCTAACAGTACCACACACACATATATATATATATATATATATTATAATTTGCAGAGTAAAACTTACCAGAGAATGGAGAAGTCGCCGTTAACCAGAGAAGGGAGAAGTTGCAACTACCTTGATAGAGAAAGTGGAATTTACAATATGGCTGTTTATTTATTATATAGGAATTATAGTTTCCATTTCCTTTGCATTCCTATTTATGTTTTATATATTAAGGTATGTGCTTTAGAATATATTAAGGTATGTGTTTTAGAATTATAGTTTCCGTTTCCTTTGAATTCCTATTTGTGTTTTATGTATTAAGGTATGTGTTTTAGAATTACTATATTTCCTATACATGCAAAAGGGTGGATAGTTCTATATTTAAAAATTAAAATAAGGGTATATTAGTCAATCAAAAGTTTTTCTTACATTCATCCTTTTATAGGTAGTATAGATAATAATTTTTCTACCTTATACAAAGTTAAAGAATAAAATCCCATTAGTATTCGCCACTAAGAAAAAATTTTTTTTTAAATATTTATCATTAATCTTGAGTCTTAACCCCGCAAGACTAATGATCCAGCTCTGCCACATTATGTGGGTAGAGGATTTTGGGAGTTTGGTTTTCAGACAGTGATGATGATATTAGTCTTCTCGGTAGGAAAGAAAGAGTTGGTGGTTTTTGGTCGATGTGTTTTTGAGGGGTGAAAAACGGTTTTGTTGGCAAAGTTGCCGGAGAGATGAGAGAGGGTTTGGATGAAACAAGGGCATTTTGGGTAAAAAGCACTGTTGTGGTACGTGCAATGAACATGACTTCTATCAAAATTCTAACATCTACCTGACAGACGGAGGCAAGGTAAAATGTTTTGAAACTATAGGAGGCTATTTTTCTGAATTTAAACACGAGAAATGGAAAATGATTCTCGCTCAAAGTTTAGAGGTCAATCTATAATTTTTTTTTTTTCTTCTAATATGTATTTTAATTTTATAGTCAACATAACCATCAACCTTTTTGTCAAACAAGGGACTAATCATTTTATGATGAAAAAGGATTGACAAAGACACCACCATCTCCCTCAATGTTTTCCCTCAACCAAAAAAACAAAGAAAAAAGAAGATGCCTTCATATGTGATGTCCACCTATGAATTAGTTCCTCAGAAAATTAGTTGTTAATTTTCACTATGTATAGGTATTATTATTATTATTATTATTATTATTATTTATTGGTTTAGACGAAATCAAATGGTAAATGACTTGGCCAGCAAGTGTATAATTAAGGAATCCTCTCTGCCCACGAAACTTCACAAACCCAACCGTGCACAGAATCTAAAATCAACCCACAGGAATCGTTGCAATCAAAATCAAAGTCATCATCTATAGTCTCGTATATTAGATGGGTATTATGGTCTCCAACCATGATAGTTGACCATTCTCATTTGCCAAACATATAAAGTAATATTCTAAAGGGAGGAGGAAGGAGACCATGATTTCAACCTGAAGGACAGATCGAATAGTCTTAGGATTTCGTACCAACAAGATGTCTTTGGTTCAACTTTTATCACTTTTCTTCAAAGTTACCCTTATAGACTTTGTCTTATAATGCCTAATACATGTTGGACTCAGGATTGCATGTGCTCCACTCGGAAGGAATTAGACGGGTGTACAAGCAACTCGGGTGTCTTTACGTTAGCAAGTCATTTAGCATGAGAGTCGATAATGAATTATCACACATTCACATCATTATCACATCACCAAAGCATTTTTATTTATTTAAATTTATTTATTTATTTATTTTTATGATGTACTAAACATCTTGCCATGCTAGTTAAAAAATAAAATAAAATGAAGAATAGGAAAATTGCATTTTCTACCTAGTAGACATGAGTGACATCTTCATTTTGACGCTTTCTAAAATGTTAAATTGTTCTTGCAGGAGTTGGTTGAGTGGTCAAGGTTGTTGTCTGTATGGGTATGAGGCTTCTTATACTAGTGGTCAGAGAAAATCTTGATGAGAGGAAGAATTGTAATACCCCTAATCGTTAATAATAATTATATAAAAAAAAATGCTAAATTCAAGCTGTTAGCTAAATTCCTTGATTGGCTGTCAGTCATAAAAAGAGGAGGCAGCAACCTTTGCACCAATGTAAAGGAACACGTATTATACACTAAAACTTTGGTCTATAAAAATGTGGCAATAAGAATGCTGAACGGTCAAGTCAATGGAACTACCGAACTACAATACTGCACGCGTTGGAATATCTTTGTTAGATTACTTCTTCAGAGTTGATTCCCTTAACCGTATAAATATGAGAAAAAGAAATGCTAAAGAGCAGCCAATTACATACGCCATCCATACCTGTTGCTGTTCAACAAGCTAGCAGAATAGAACCCCATAGCCATGTCTGCTAAAGAAGATCTTGCTCTAAGCAACGACGGAGAAGGAGAGGATGATGCTAGTGCAAAGCGCGGACGCTTTGATCGTTGCTACTCCTTCATGGAGATTTCGATAGAACCAGGACCGCTGAAAGACCTGGATTCAAACAAGCTGAAAACCCAGATCAAGAGATGGGCTAAAGCCGTTGTGGCTTATGCGCGTCAAGTCAGTGGCCGCCTTGGAAGTGGTCGCCTTGGAAGTTCTCGTCGTTGATCAATTGTTTTCCATTTTCCATTCATGAACACAAGATAAAAGAGTTTTTTCCGTTCTTGCGATTCATTTCCGAAGAAGTAGGTAATTGTACATTGGAATCAAAGAAATGAACTCGTCAAACGTTTAACTACAAGGATGATGAAGGGCTCTATGTATATGCAGTTTTCATCATTCAAAATACAGATTTGACTTCCTTTCTGTTTTGGATCCACTTCAATTGCTAAATTGTTCATCATTCAATGTGATATATCATGTGTATATAGTTTTCATCATTCTTTCTTCCTTTTTCTTTTCCTTCTGTGTTTTTTTTTTTTTTTTTTTTTTTGTTTTCAAACATGAGTATCCGATCCCAAATCTACTCCCATCGAGATTTAAGCCCAACCTAGTCCCGCACGATAAATGGTCCACCATAATCCTACACGATACACAATCCACCATGATAGTATTGTTATTATTATTGCTAATTAATAAAATGTAAGCTTTGGACAAAATTATTACTACTAATAAAAAAATGATTTTTTTTAAGGCAAAATTACTGTTTGTAATGCCTATAATTTTCCATAACATATACAGTTCCCAACAGCATTTTTTCTTTTCTTTTTTTTTTTTTTTTTTTTTTTTTTCTGTTTGTTTGACATCATGTAAATTTGAACCCTCATTGTCTACTACAATTATCCTCAGGAATGAAACATTTATTCTACCTCTGAATGGATGGAAGCAATCTGTATTTACCATAATCTATTTTACCACTCCTATTTAAAGGAAAGAAAAAAGCAGTAGTTTGCCCCAGTCTTCCTGAAAAGAAATATAGTGATGTGCGCACACACACAGAAGAGAACCCAGTTGTGATATTATAGAACTCATATCAGCTCCAAGCCTCCGACTATTTCCAGCATCATCTTCTAGGCAGGAGTAAGAATTTTCCCAAACCTACCTCTCTCTCTCTCTCTCTCTCTCTCTCTCCACACGTGCACGCACACACATTCACTCAAATCTTCTTTATTCCACCAAATGCCTTTTCCTGCCAGAAATGCTCCGTAAAAGCTGTTTAGAGCACACATCTTGTGCATGCGTCGCATTCTTCACACGGTTGTCTCTCACCCAAGCAGGTTCCTGTTAAAAAACAGAAGGCTCCTAAATATCCTCTGTGATGTTCTACATTTTTCTTTGAATGTTACATTTATAATTATTATTAGAAGAAATGTAGTTGTGGATGAGAATGTGCAAGGAATGATCACCTCAGGAACAAAGCGAGAGAATCCAAATTTAATCAGGAGAAGGACATGCTCCATGATGAGAATTGCTGCTAGTCCAGGCTCTATTCTCCACTTCCCCTCTTGGTCATATAAGCATACTAGAAGTGCAGAGTTGGTGCATATAGACATCACTATCAAAAACTGAAATTTTGAGACAGATTTCAATATTAGTAAGACAATGCTAAAAGTGAGGGGTAAAAAACAAAGAGGATAAGTAAATAAAGATAGTGGAAAACTTTGAGAATGTACTTAACAACCATGTCATTTGCCAGGTGCAGTAACCTGATTTCCAGGTCCATTCTTACAATTTATGATGCTGCTGCCTCTTGCAGTACAGCGTACCTCTCTCAATTGAATATAGCAAGTGGCAATAATATCAAAGTTTCCAATAAGCAAGATCAAATACAGACATCAAAGATTTTTCCTGAGCACTAAATTTTGAAGTAGCAATATATATCATGTTTTTGTGTAAGACCACCCATTATCAGGAACTAGGGATGCCCCCACTCAGTTCCCTCGAAAAGTTAATCCTGCTTCCAGCTAGGAATTACAAATTCCAGGCACCAGGCTGTCCAAACTCCAAACCTTTAGAATTCATGGACAATGAACATTAGTTGCAGCAAATAGAAAATAGAGAGAAACGAACAAAAAAAGCAAAGTGGGGTTCCTAAACAAGACTAGATAATTTAAAAACATGTTTGGAGTGCAGACCAACAATGAATTGAAGGGTTGTACTGTAATGGCAATCTCAATGTTTAAAATCGCAGCTAAGGTTCTCAACAAATAATATATATAGGATGATGGCTAGGTAAGGATGTGTAAGCACCCGCATTGAGGCTTGTACCCATGCATTGGTGGGTCATGGGATATATTGGGTCAATGCACGGAATACAACCCCTAATGCATGGTGTTGATATAACTTATATCAGCATGTACTGACCTGACCAAGACTACATATATGTGTGTGTGGGTGTGTGTGTGTGTGTGTGTGTGCGTGTGATATTGCTCTTGGAAAATTCAATTCTTCTAGGAATTTGAGTTCTTTCCATAATATTTTTTGTGGTATTATCATATTTGTTTTATCTTTTAAATTTGATTGTAAAAGAAGAGTTTCTTCTTTTGGGGAAATCTGTTTTACTCCGATCTAAGTGTTGTGAAAACTTTATATTCTATTCTTGATATTATGCAAATCTCAAATGCCCATTCCACCTGCCGCCTTCTCAATATTCTCACTCCAACTGATTGGGGACAAGCCTTGTTTTGCCCCAAAAGGTTTTCATTCGAAAATAATCCTCAAAACTTCAACTATTTTGACTATTAGAAAGCATGGCAACATACCTTTATATAGGATGATAATCAGGTGAGCACGTTCTGATATAACTTATATCAACACCCACATTGGGGGTTTTACCTCGTGCATTAATGGGTTACGGGGTACATAGAGCTAATGCATAGGATACAATCCTCAATGCATGGTGATGATATAACTTATATCAACATGTGCTGACCTGGTCGGGATTTTATATATATATATATAGTCCTAGTCATGATTCAAAGTCTCGTCTCGATCGTCGTCACATTTCGGTCTCGGTCATCTTGATCTTGTCCATCTCATCGCATTTTGGTCAAAACGTAACTTTACGCGTTAAAGAATGTTTTAAAAAATTCAAAAAAATTATTAAAAAAACCAAGAAAAATAAAACAATCATATTGGAACCATTAAATAAGCAAAACAAATAACTTGGGATACATAATATGGTAAAAATAAAAATAAAAATAAGCCCTAGTGCGCTATTATAACTTGAAAATACACTATAATTTTGTATACCTAAAATAATCCTAAGTAACGCAAATAAACATAACATATCAATGATCAAGTATATGTTTTGATTGAGGGGCATTCATTAAGACTTCATTTTTAAAAAGAATAAAACCCTACTATATACTTGATTCGTTCTCAAATATTGTCTCGCCCCTGCACGAGACCAAGTTAACCCGGCGAGATCTCGTCGATATTGGACAAGACTTTGAACCATGGTCTCGGTATGGTCCCAGTATGTATATGTATATGTGTATATATATATATATATATATATAGATATAAAACTCCTGATTAGGTGAGGTGAGCATGTGCTCACCTAACTTATATTAGCACCATGCATTAGGGTTGTACCCTGTGCATTGGTCCAATGTACCCCCTAACCCACCAATGCACGAGGTATAACCCCCAATGCGGGGGCTGATCTAAGTTATATTAGCATGTGCTCACCTGATTGTCATCCTACATATATAATACAAAGCAAATCTCAAAGTTGAAAAATCACAACTGAGGTTACTTCTGTATATGAGTCAAAACAACCAAAATACGGGAGGGGCAAAGGAAGAAGAAGCTATTGAATCTGAAACGAGTGAATTTTTTTTTCTTTTCGCTATCCAAATGTTGACACCGACAAGGCCTTATTTTGTTTGTATGAAATGAGAAGGGTAAGCCCTCTCTGCCAAAACCTAGCTGAAATTCCTTTAAAAATCACAACTAAAGTTCTCAACATAATATATATTCATACATACATATATATATATATATATATATATCTATCTATAGGATCTTGATCCAATCAGCTGAAGCTGATTTCGTGGTATATTAGCTGCACAGATCTTAACCGTTCATTAAATTTAAGTGGCATCTAATGGCTGTGAAAGAGAGATCCAGATCTGGATTTCTTACCGGATCTGACCCGTTAACCTTCCCTCTCTTCCTGGTTCACATCTCCTTCTCGTTTTAGATATGAAAACGCAGAGTCCCTCCTCCTCTCACCGCCCCACCAGTTTGCCAGCGGCAAAAACCTCTCCCTTGGGGTTCGGCCAACACAAAAACAGCAGCAGGTTTTTTATTTTCTTTGCCTTGAACTCATATCTACACCCTCTTATGTCCCCTTCCTCCTCTCCCTCTCGCAACCGCGAAAAAGCTGACTGCCGGCAAAGCACTCTCTAGTCAACAACTTGGGTTTCCTTCTCCCTCACAGGCTTATCGGTCCGGCGAAGCAACTCCAATGGTGACTCACCTCACGCTCTCCCTTCATTCAGATCTGACCCCCTTCCCTCTTCACGATCCTTTCCCTCTCACATCCGATGACATTACGGCGGGTCTGGTGAAGCACACCGCTGGTGAACCAAAGGGAGTCATCCATTTGGGTTTCTATGTTTTTTTTTTTTCTTTTTTTCTTTCCAGATCAAAGTGGATTTCTAACAATTTTTTGGAGAGTTAGTGTCAAATTTGTCTACTTGAGGTATTGAATTTGTTGTTTCATAGTCAATTCATATGAGAAAATGGATAGTTATTATTACAGAGCTTACACGTGGAAATGAAAGTTTGAATAGGGGAAAAGCTCTTTCTGTCAATTTATTGGTGTGTTGTGATACATCTTCAATCTGATGGTTACAATAATAAAAGTGATAAAATAAAATAAGAAAGGTTGATTTAAAGGCATGTTTTGTTCTCTTGTTCATGTGTTGAAAACATACAAATCCAGCAAAAAGAATGCCGCGAGCTGGTGTGCTTCACCAAAATGTCACCGGCAGCAATATTCTAGCTTCAGTAGATCTGGCGGTGTGTTTCACCAGATGTGAGAGGAAGGGAAGGGATCAGATAATGGAAAAAATAATTAATTAATTTAAAGCCTTCACCCAGCCGTGGAGTGACCCCGCTTCATCGGCGTTGTAGCTTCACCGGACTGGTAAGGGGCTTCTAAATCGGCAGTGAAAGCGAAGGTTTAAGGGGTTCTTTGCGAACGGGTCGATCCGGCTGAGAGGTCCAGATCTGGATCTCTTTCTCTCAGCCGTTAGATTGCACTTAAAGTGAATGGAGGGTCGAGATGGCCCAGCTGATGTATTCCCATATCAGCTGAAGCTCATAGAAACAGGCCTGTCTATCTATATATATATATATAGCAGATCTCAAAGTTGAAAAATTGCAGTTGAGGTTATATGCGTGTGTGTGCCCACATCAAAACAACTAAAATATGGAGGAAGAAGAAGAAGAAGAAGAAGCTATTGAATCTAAAACGAGTGCAACAGTTGACACCAAAAGGGCCTCATTTTGTTTGTATGGAATGAAAGGGGTAAGCCTCTCCATCTAAACTTAGCTGAAATTTTCTTTTTTCTTTATTTTGAGGACAAACTTTCTATCTATTATGAGGGGTATTGTGTATTATATAGAGGGTATTATTATCCTTTTATGGAATTGACTTACTTTTGACATGAATAAGAGCTTTAAGGGTTAGGTGTTACAGGACAAGAACATAAATTAGTGTAGGTAGGAAAAGATGAAAGGGGGGAATCTTAGGAATTGACTCCCAAGGGGTTGGAATCCACCAATGGACGAAATATGGAGAAAGAAGGGAGCCTCAGGCTTCGACACCTAAGGGGTTGGAATCCACCAATTGAAAAGAAGAAACCCTAGGAATCGGCACCTCGGGGGGTTTAGAATCGACACCAAACGTAAAGAAAGACACCAAATTTAATTCATCATGAGTTGCCTTCTTAAAGAATTATGGAGCCTTTATATAAGACTCCATTTACATCAAAAGTAGTAAACTTGGGCTTCAAGAAACTTGGGATTCAAGTCTAAATAAGTCAAAGGATTTAAAAGCAACAATTTATAAAAAGAAGAACCCTAGGAATCAACACCTAGGGGGTTAGGAATTGACACCGAACGTAAAGAAAGAAACCAATTTAATTCATCATGAGTTGCCTTTACAAAGAGTTATGGAGCCTTTATATAGGACTCCATTTACATCAAACGTAGTAAACTTGGGCTTACTTGGGCCTTAAGTCTGGCAAATATAGTATTAAAAAAATTTAACCCCTAAGTCCAAGAATTTAAAAGCAACAATTCATAATTCTTAAAATAAAACTAAATAACTAAGGTAAACCCATGGTCTTCAAATTCATAGTCCGAATTAAAACACCTTGTTGTGCCTGCTGTCCCCATCAACTCTCCCGAGATAGAAGAAACTAGACCTCGAGTTTGAGTTTAGATGGAGATATTGAAACCACATTTTCCACTGAAACAAATACCTCTAATAAATCTGCTACTTCAAGTGATGTTGGAATAGATTAGCTTCAAAGTGTGCAACCCGAATCAAAATCTTCAATTTAGCAAAGAACTCGAGCAAATAGCGGTCACATGTCACCTCAAACTTGTCAATACCAAGAAAATCTATCCTTTGTAGCTTGAGCAATTCAAACAGAAAGACAACATCATCCCTTGTGATAAAACTAGACTCCCTTGTTTCGAACCTTCTTTTCCAATAATTGGCACTTTTGGGGCTTCTATACCTTGTTGAAAATCTTGCACAACTACTTCAAATTCCAAAATATCAGTAACAGGTGTAGGATCCACACCCAAATCTTTGGTAATTGGCTCAAATTCTTCAGGGAATGAAACAGTTTCCGGTACCATAGATTTGTGCTCGTCAATTACTGCATTCTGATATTGAATATTGGAGCACATTTCTAGAGAAATAGTGTTCTCAATACACCAATTATCGACTTCAGGCATAGGTTTAATATAGGAATGAGGCGCTACATTCTCGTAATTTGACTGATATATGTAGTCATTGCAACCCAAAACATAAGGTAGAACGTGCTAAGTTAAGCATTTCTTCTTACTGAGCTTCAAATCAAGTTGTTGTAGCACCCTATCTAACCTCTTGAATCCGACACCCAAATCACTGTAATAATGATCCATCTTTTGGTCAAGCTTAGCAGACAGGTCTTGGAGGGCGTTGAATATTATCTCATACAAAGTGGGTTCCACGATAGGATACTCAAAATTGGATTCGAATAGTCTTGGCTAAGTCGAGGATAATCCAAAATGAAAACAGGATAAATTAATTCACAAGTAACTCATACCAAATCAGAATCAAAATAGCAACAAATTAGAGATCTGATAATTTAATCCCCGGAGATGACAACAAAATCCAAAATGGAATATTTAATTAATTCACAGTTGGGATAACTCAAACCTGGATTGGAATAGCCTAAATTGAGTTGAGGATAACTTTGTTCGTGATTCAATTCTCAGCTAGAATATTTTGTTCCCATCACCAAACAATTTGAATCACTTTGACTTTAAACCTAGCTCCTGATGCTTCTCGAGACTTCTAACATAGTAGAAGGAGATAGGAAAATGGGGTGGCTCAGCAGTGGTAGAGGGCTTTTGGCAGTATCTTGACAACAATGACTCAATGGTGAGGAGTGGACGACGATAGCTCAACACCGATATACCATTGGTGATCGAAGTGAAGTTAGATCTAATGGAAGATTGTTGGCTTTAGATTTACTCGATGGAGGTGATGGCTTGAGTGGGCAGGCTTCACGGCGAAGGCACGTGCAGTTTTACGAAGATTGTGATGGTGAGGATTCCTGTTCTCCACTTGAGGTTTGAGAGAAAGGCAAGGAGGGACCGACGGTGAGATCTACTGGTGACGGTTCGATGGGAGAGGGGAAATCAACAACAATATGTTATGGGTTGGCTCGATGACAAGGTGTTTCACAAAGGAAAAGAGATTATGGTTGACTAGTGCAACTTTTTTCTTTTTTTTACTAGTGTTGTGCGACCTTTGTGAGTTCTCTTTGCTGTGCAACCATAGTGACTCTCTCTAGTGTGATGGAGATAGCTCGAGGATTGAGGTAATTGCATAATGGGTTCAAGGGTTAGGGTTTTGAGAAGGTCAATGAACATAGAGTGTAAGGGACAAAAGTTGTGTGTTTGGTGTTGGTCGATCAGGGTTTAATAATGGTTTGGAGTGGGAGTTGAGAGGCCTAGGGCTTGGTGGCTATGGTTGTTTGTGGTGGCGATGTTGGATTGCCAATGGAGAAGAGTCTCAACTAGGGTGGGGAGTTATGAGGGTTGATTTGCAAATCTGGGTTTAGGTGTGTCAATAGTGAACTAGTGTGGTCGATGGTGAGAAGGTATGGCCGTGGGTTGGTGTGTAGCTGAAGAAAGTGAAGCATAGGATCACTGTTTGCTATGATACCAAATCTGATGTAGGACTAAGCACACAAATTAGTGTAGGTGGGAAAAGATGAAAGGGGGAACCTTAGGAATTGACACCCTAAGGGGTTGGAATCTATCAACAGATGTAAGAGCGAGCCTTAGCCTTTAAACCTAAGGGGTTAGAATCCACCAACAGATGAAATATGGAGAAAGGAAGGAGCCTCAGGCTTTAACACCAAAGGGGTTGGAATCCACTATTGAAAAGAACCCTAGGAATCGGCACCTAGGGAGGTTTGGAATGGACACCAAACATAAAGAAAGAAACCAAATTTAATTCATCATGAACTACCTTCTTAAAGAGTTATGGAACCTTTCTATAGGACTCCATTTACAGCAAAAGTTGTAAACTTGGGCTTCAAGAAACTTGGGCCTTAAGTCTAGAAATTATGGTATAAAAAAAATAAAAAATAAATAAATAAAAAAAAAGCTTAACCCGGGGTCTAAGAATTTAAAAGCAATAATTCTTAATTCTTAAAATAAAACTAAATAACTAAGGTAAACCCATAGTCTTCAAATTAATAGGCCGAATTGAAACACCCTCTTGAACCTTGTGCCTAGTTGTCCCAATCATTAGGGTTAATAAATTAAACCCTAATACCTTCGTTAATCACATGGTATCAAAGTGTCAATATGCTAGCATTAATGTCGGTTGGGCTCCAATCATCGTCTAACGACCTCTCACGATCCGGTGAACGTCTGACAACCCTTCTCCACCATCTGGTGATTTCCTACAATAAAATTCAAGAACCTAGAAGCCACGACAAAGCCTGGAGGTTAAGTATGGCTAGTGATAAACCTAGGTCCTCTGAAGACCAACCTTGACAGCTGTAGCTCTTGCATTAGTGCTCTATCTTTTAGTAATATGCCCTAATGCTAATCATAGAAATAATATTTTAGGGATATTGAACAATCTGATTTCATTTATTTCTTTGATTTAATTTATTATAAATTGATAAAGGGCATAACTCCTAGATAGTGAGGTTTCATTCTTGATTTTTGCCAATACTTGAGTGATTAGATTTTCTCTTGATTCTAACTTACAATTTTCACATGATTCTAACTTACATTTACTCATCTTAAGCTCATTTTTCTCTCCTAGAAGTTTAATGATCTCCTTGTTGAGTCATCTACTTCTTACCTCAAGATATTATTCTTAATCGTTTCAACGTAGAGACTCTCACCCATGACTTTGTGTATTCCTCCTCACACTCATGGTCAAGTTCATCAAAACCCTTGTCACTAGTCTTTTTCAAAAGTATATTTTCCCTTATGCAGAGACGCATTCACGAATAGGTCTCCTAGTGAATCCATGGCTATCAAACAAGAGCACTCTGGTAGTTGGACCATTGTGAGTGAACCTCGTTTTGATTGCAATTGTAAGCATTTCCAAGGAGTCTAAAACAACAGAGAGGGGAATTTTAAATAGGTTCCTTTTGATTCCTTCCTTCCCTAAAAGTAAAGTCTAAGATATGACAACTTGTTTGTTCAAATATGCTTGTGTTCTTAAAGGCTTGCTCTAGATGGCATAGTGATTGGTAGAGGTTTATATGCTTGTTCAAGTGAGCAGATTAGGTTTTTTTTTAATCAACAACAAAGAAGAATTTGATTAAAAATAAGAAAGGGAATACAAAGGAGAACCAGTAGTCTGCCCAGAATACCACCAAAACAAATCTCAAAAACAGTAAATTACAAACTAAACCAAGGACTAAGAAAAAACAACCAAACAAACAAAGGTGTTCCTGCAAAATCCTTTGACAATGAAGCCCAAAATGATGCTAGAAAGTGAATTCGATCCCACTTGTCGTAAATGGAGGAATCCTTCTCTTCAAAGATCCAAGGATTCCTTTCCAACCACAGAGCCAAAAAAACTGCAAATATCACACATTTCCAAAGGGTTGTCTTACATCCTAAACCAAAATCATACAAATGATAAACATAGCATTAGCCAAAACCGGAACTACCCAAGACTCATTTGCGAACTGGAACAACTTCTGCCACAACCAACCAGCCATAAGAAAATGCAAAAACAAATGATCAATGCTCTCCTTCTTGCTTACACAAAATACACCATTGAGGGTGTATTCTTTTTGGAATCAAGTCATTAGTATTAATCCTCTTATGCACTACACAACAAGCAAACACTTGAATTTATGGGGCACTTTTGCTTTCCAAATCATTGAAGAGGGAATAAAAATAGGAAATTAGGCTTGTCATTTGTCAATCAAGTTCTCATAAAAATATTTACTAGAGAATATACCCAAAGAATGGGCACACCACTTTCTCCTATCTGGAATTGAAGATCTCAAGGGGACGTTTGGCAAACCTCATAACTAGTTTTTCCAAGTACGAGGTTGGCCCAATTGTTGAAGCTCAGTGTTTGGTAAATGTGTTGAGCATAGGTAAATGGTTTTTGCTTGTTCTAATTTGGACCCAAAATCAGGCTACTATCAACCCAAGTGATACCTAGTTTTCATTAGAACTAGATATTATAAACAACCCTTCCCCTCCTTATTCTACACCCCTACTTGCTTATCCTACACACCCTTCCTCTTATCCATTTCCTCCCTCTGTAACAGATTAGGTTTTACTCACAGTCGACCTCTAGATACCCCATCTCCAATTCTACGTGATGGTTTGAAAAAAGCTCCAAGAGATGCCCATCTCCATCTCTACAAATTGAAGCTTTGAAAGCTTCCAAGAGATATCCATCTCCATCTCTACGAATTGAAGGTATGAAAAATGCTTTCAAAAAAAGAGTGGGAGAAAAGAAGAACTAGATCTAGTTTGTTTCCTTTTCATTTGATCTTCATTTTCATCCTTTAAAAAAAAAATGCTTTAGATTTTCGAACCCCATCCTCATCGCTTCTAATTTAAGGTTTGAAAAACGTTCCTGGAAAAGAAAAAAGAGAAAAATAAAATAAAATAAAACAAGAAAGAAATAAGGAAGTAGATCTATAGGGTTCGTACTTGATCTTCATTTTCATCCTTTTTTCTTTTTTAATTTGCTCCAGATTTTCTTGTTCTATGTGTGCATGTAATCATGCATATATAAATTGAAGTATTCATAGTGTAACTACAGATGAGACAAACCAAAAAATATCATAATAAAAACCATGGCAGAACTCAATTTTAGACAAACAGTTATCAATTAAGAACAATTCGAACATAAATTTGCTTGGGTTGGAACTAGACAGGTGAAATTGGTTCTAAACCAAATTTCACGATGGCCAAATAGGCCCAAATGTACACCATTCATTATCATTAATCATCAAGAAAATTCTTACCTTTAAAGAAAAAACCCACAGACAGAAAATTCTTTAATTTTCAAGAAAACAGATTTTCTTTTTTAATAAGAAAACAGATTTTTTTCTCTCTACTTTCCAGAAACAGAATTTTGTTCCTTCTTTTTTTTGTTGTTGTTTTTCTTAAGAATCAGTATTTTTTTTTTAATGAGAACATAATCCTTTTATTCTCAAGAAAACAGAAACCCTTTTTTTATGAAAACAAAATAGTTCCTTCTGTTTTCCAAAAAAACAGAATTTTTTTCTTTGTTTTCTTAAAAACAGAATGTGTTTTTACTTGGGGGACTTGCAGATAGGTCCGGCTACAGGAAAATAATTGCAGTTCAATACACGTGACTACTAACTTCCTAGTAAATGCCTACTAGCTTAACTAAGAATGACTGCTAACTGTAATTATTTGCTGGTAGCCAGAGAAAACATAACTTTTTTTTTTAATATTCTGTTTTCTGGAAAAAAAATATTTTTTTTTCCTTAAAAACAGAACTCTTTCTCTTGTTTCCAGTGGACAGAAATTTTTTTTCCAAGAGAAACAGAATTTTTTTTTTCCCTAGAGTGGGAGAAGAAATAGGTCCCACCAGATGAGCCAAAAATTTGATGATAAAAATTTCAAGCTGCTTCTATGAGGGACTCAATATTCATAGAAAAAGGAAAATCACTTCTCTCTATACCTGTGCTCCATATCTTCTAGCTTTGTTCTTTCTTTCTTTCACAAGGAAAATGTGGTAGTGCTTTGGCATTTTTTCTTTCTGATTTTCCATTTTTCTTTCAATGAGAGGGGCTCCACTCATTTATAGAGGCAGCCCCTTAGGATTTGCTTATAGACTAACTCTCTTTAGTCTTTTCTACCAATCAAAGGAGGCCTAATTTCCATCTGATTAGTCCTTCTAGGAGTCTTCTTAAGAAAGGGCTTTAACTCTTATCTTAAGAGAGTTTCTTTCCAGCAAAAAATCAGCTTTTGCAGTCTTTCTGCTCTTTAGAAGTCTTCCTAAGAATGAGGGATTTTATCTCTTATTTCAAAATAGATAAAGAGTCCCTTTTTAGCAAGATTCTAAGACCCCCTTTCCAGCAGACTTTGCCTGGCAGTGGTCTGTACTGGGCTGCCAGTAGCCAACTTCTTTGGCAGTTCCCTTCTTTTGGGCCTCTTTTTCTTGGGTTATATATGGGCCAGCTCCCTCAAAGCCTGTGAAACATATTAGGCCCATGTTGGGCCTGTATTGGACCTCTTTTTAACCACATTTTAAAATTCCAACAGGCTGTCCAGCAGCCTTACTGTAGAAATTTCACTGCCAACACTAGCAAATGTGTATGAAGCAACACACAAACTCAACCAAGCAAGACACCAAGATTTATAGCAGTTCAGCCCGCAAGCCTACATTCCCATAAGACACCTTGTATCCATGGAATTTAACTAATGGTTTTCCAGGCTGACAATAAAACCTTGTTAAGTTTCCAACCTAATAGCCTAAGCTTTATAAGTGGAGGTTAACTAATGGTTTTCCAAGCTGACAATAAAACCCTATTAAGTTTCCAACCAAACAGCCTAAGCTTTATAAGTGGAAGGCCCAAACAGGTATATGAAGCAATGTCAAAGTTTCTAATTAACCAATGTGAGATGTGGTATTTTTCCAACACTCCCCCTCACGTGCAGGTCCAACAAGATAGAAAACAGTCTTCTCACGTGGACAACAAAGACAAGCCCACAAATGAAACGGCCCAAGAACAACATGCTTTGATACCATGTTAGCTTTCCGACCAACAACCTAAGCTTATAAGTGGAGGGCCCAAACAAGTATATAGTTTATAATTAACCAATGTGGGATGTGGTATTTTCCAACAAACCCAACTATGGTTTTTTGATAAGATGACCATCAACCTTTAAAAGATTTAGTTTTATGTTTAAACAATTAATGAGTGTTACAACCTCAATCCCTCAAGGTAGAGTCGTAGAGAAGGTTTGTTTGTTGCAACAAGATTGTTATGTTCACAAAGGTTAGCTTGGACTTTGCTATAGATGACTTTGGATGATGATAGTCTGAACCCTTTACTTCTTGATTGGAGTGTGTGTCTCGTCTATTCTCCTTTTTATAACACTCTTCAATCTTGAACATACATATTCTTGTATCAAGTCTAGTTTCTTTTCTCCTAAGCTTGGTAAACCAAGTGTAAAGTTTCTTGAGACTCTTGGAGTGATTTTTCAGCATCTTCCATTTTTTAATTATTTTATAAGGAAGGTGCAACTCAATTTGGCTATGCTATTCGTATTTTACAATATGGTAATGCCTTGGAATATGAAAAAATTATGCTTTAATCTTATTGTGATTCTCATGGTATTATTCATCAAACTTCTTGTGATTATAAACCTTAATAGACATCTTCTTGAAGTTGCTAGGATTCTTACAATTCAGATGAATGTACCTAAATATTTTTTGGGGATGTTGTTCTTACTGTTTGTTACCTCATTAACAGCATGTCGTCATCTGTTCTTCCTGGTGGTATTCCATTCCACATCCTATATTACATCTTGATAGGTCCTTATTTGCTTTACCACCACGTGTCTTTGATTGTATTTGTTTTGTTCATGTTCTTGCTCCGAGGAATGATAAGTTAGATCCTAATGCAGTTAAATGTGTTTTTATTGGTTATTATAGGACTTAGAAAAGCTAGAAATGTTGAGATCCTCAATCCCATCACTATATTTTTAGTGTTGATGTGACCTTTTTTGAAGGTACATCACTCTTCTCACCTTCTATTGTACCTTTGGACCTTGATGTTCTTGCATCTTCATGGGTTCAATCTCCAGTTCCTCCTGTAAAGGTGCCTTCTAATGTTTCGTTGTGTCAAACTTCAATGTCCAGACCATTACATGTGTATCACAGCCAAACACAATCATCAAGAAATGAATATCCACTTGCTCTACCTCCTTCGTCTAAATCACCTAAAGTTCGTGATTCGCCCATGGTTCAAAGTCTCGTCCGTATCGACCGAGATCTCGCCGGGTTGACACGGTTTCGTCCAAGGCCGAGACGAGATTACACACCGTTACAGAAATATACATGGGATTCTATCTCTCGAACGCGATGACCGAGATCTCGCCGGATACGGGACGAGATTGACGAGATCTCGGGCTCTCGGTTTGTCTCGAACGATATCTCGTCCAGCTCGTGCGAGATCATCTCTGGCTTTTCGTCTCCAGCGCGAGAGAGAGAGAGAGAACCTGCTGTTATGGTCACCGTCGCCGTTGAAGTGCATCGGCATCACCATTGTCATTGTCTTCTTCTCTTCTTCATTTCTCTGTTTTCCTTTTGTGTCGGTAGCACGACGGTGCAACAGCGGTGATGGAGGGCGACGGTGCAGCAGCGGTGACAGAGGGGGACGGCCACACCTTCGTTTTTTACAGTGACGACTCAGCCAAACAAGGGGAGGGGAGATGGAAGCTTCAGGATGTGGGTTTCCCAATTTGGGTCGGGTATTAAAAAAAAAAAAAAGATCCCCATGCTTTTAAGATGAGAACTAATCCTAGCCATCTATTTGATCTAACGGTGAGAAAATGTGCACCTGTAGGTGCAATAATAAAAGGCACTTTGTTTTTGTTTTTTTGGTTCATTTAAATGGCACTTTGGACGGAGGGCTGAGTCACTGTCTAAAGTCTTTGACCTTTTGACCCACTATAAATTACAATTTGGTTTTCTATTTTTTTGTTATTTAGTATTTTCAAAAAGTTATTTTTCATCTTCCATTAGCAAGTAGGTAGTTTCAAAAGGTAATCATTTGTGGTTAATAAGTTATTTTTAATTTATTTTTTTTAATATAATAATAAATAATAGTCATACTTTTTTATTTCAAAAGAGAAAAAACATTTATTAAATATTATGTATTTTTATAGTAAAACAATGCGCTAGTGCTTATTTTAGTGTACTTAACCATAGTATATGCTCAAAGTTAATTGTTTTGCTTATTTGATGGTTCCAATGTGTTTATGATATTTTTTATGATTTTTCTATTATTTTTTTAGATTTTTTTGAACACTCTTTCATGCGTAAAGTTGCGTCTCGCCCGAAACGCAACGAGATGGGCGAGACCGAGACGACCGAGACCGAAACGCGACGAGGACCAAGACCGAGACTTTGAACCATGGATTCGCCCACTATTCCTTCTTCTACTAACCTCCCTATTGCTCTTTGAAAAGGTTATTTGTACTTGCACTTAACATCCTATTGAGAATTTTGTTGGAAAATACCACATCCCACATCGATTAAATATCGAGTTAAACATGTCTTCATATACCTGTTTGGGCCCTCCACTTATAAGCTTAGGCTTGTAAATTGGAAACTTAACAAATTTTCCTTTTTTCTTATTTGTCTCCTCACTTTCTTATGTTTGCTAGTATGTTGTCCTCTATTGTTGTTCCTTGTTCTCATACTTAAGCATTAGAGGCTCCTTGTTGGACAAGTGCTAAGGATGAGGAGATGTCGGTATTATATGAGAATGGTACATGGGAGCTAACTGAATCACTTCCAGGAAAGTTTATTGTGGGTTGTTGTCAATAGGTACATGTAGTTACATATCAACCTGATGGTACATTTGAGAGGTTGAAAGCTCGGTTGATGGCTAAGGATTACACACAAATATTTGGTGTTGATTACTTTGAGAGATTCTCTCACGTGACTCGCCTTGCCTATGTTCACCTGAAATGATTGTGGCTATTGTTAAGTATTGGCCTCTTTGTCAACATGATACTAAAAATGCCTTTCTTTATGATGATCTTCATGAGGAAGTGTATATGGAGTAACCTTCTAAGTATGTTGCTAAGGGGGAATCACATAAGGTATGCAAGTTAAAGAAAGCTATATATGGGCTTGAGCAGTCTCCAAGGGCACGATTTGCTGAATTTATTCCAATAGCTAATACATATAAATTTAGATGAACAACATCTAATGATGCAATGTTTGTAAGACACATAGTGTGAAGGGTACTATGATTTTTGTTGTCTATGTAGATGATATGGTGATTACTGGTAGTGATACTGAAGGTATACAGTCCTTGAAATTTCACTTAAGCAAACATTTTCATATGAAAGACTTAGGACAACTCCATTATTTCTTGGGCCAGTTCTAAGGAATGAAACTCATTGCCTCAATGAAAGTACATACCTGATAATCTTGATGAGATTGATATAAGGGGAACAAGACCCATTGATACTCCTATGGATTCCCTTTAGACGAAATGAGGGATAAGTTTTTGTTGGTCTGAGAAGTATAGAAGACTTGTGGGGAAATTAATTTACTTAACTATAACACGACCTGGTAGTACTTTCATTTTTATTTTTATTTTTATTTTTATTAAAAGAACTTAAGCATCAAAAGAGAAGTCTAACATCCCAATTCCCAACTATGTTGGCACGACCTGATATTACTTTTCTAGTGGGAGTAATTAGTCAATTTATTAAAAACACGTGGGGCTTGGCCCACACCTCAAAAAAAAATATTAATTTAAAAAAAATAGAGGAAAAAAAATGCATAACAAGTAAAATTTATCTTAAAAGCGACCTATTTTCAAAAAATTTAGATATTATTAAATTGAAAGCATTATATAAGAAGATTAAATATATTTTTTGGCACTACAAACTTACTATTGTCTTTCATGGTCCAACCAACCACCATATAAAATGTTCATATAACCTAAATTCAAATAAGTTTTCTTCTTGGAGGTGAACACTACGAATAGTTGTCATTACCATCGTCAATCAATCGAATTTTCCCTAAGCTGTCACAATTGTAGTCGTTAACTGGTCGTGCAGCTGCTTAACCTAGGTTTTTACTCAAATGGTCAACCTTTAAATTGACTGTGATAACTTTACTAAATGAAAGGAGTTGTTCCTTTTAGGAGTTGCATAGTGTATCCCTATTACCATGGGGCGCCAAAGGTGTACGACGTACCTCACATGCATAGGGCATGTGCAACGAGGAAACAATGTATGCCAAAATGGACTACTGCCCTTTTTTTAGAGCCCCAAGCATTTTTGGCTTGTCTTACCCCAGGCAAGTTTTTTAAAACATTGCTCATCAGCAATCGCAATCGCAATCACAATCGCATCAGCAAATCGACCCATTAGAACTAGTTGCACTTTCTTCTCATTGCATTCCTTGAAGCTTCTCTCTCTACAATTGTATCTCTAAGGTAGTCAAGCCTCTTCTTTGCATCCACATTAAGTTGCATCTCCTCTCTCTGTCGCATCACACTTCAATGGAAGCATTCTCCTCTCCTCACCTAGATGCATCAATCGAAGCCTCAGCATAATCCACTCAGCCACGTCGCAACCTAGCCCTAGCCTCATCACAAAAGCAAGACACAATTCTCTCTACCCTAATTGCACCTCATAGAACTCTCACAAACCCATCTCAGCCGATTACTATTGCGGCAGTTGAACCATCATCATTAAGCATCTCGTTTTATCTTCATCACATCGCACAGCCATCGGAAGCCCTCACTTCAATCCCACCACTCACACCAGCGTAGCAACACTCTCATTGCACCAATCGAGCCCTAAATCGAGCTCTTGTGAAACCGAGACCAGAATTGAATTCAAGAACCCCTTGCACTGGTTGAATTTTCGAAACCTTCTACCAGCACCGACAGCAGTCAAACATCATCATCATCACCTTTTGCATCATATCCCAAGTCATAATTGCACTAGGTGCTGTTCACACCTCAGTCGAACCTGGTTTTGATCCTCCCTCGTTCATGTTTGTGGGCTGCAGAATATTGTAGAGTCATTTGGAAATCGGTTTATAACTAGCCCTTGACTGGTGTTTGGCAGCTATCATAGTTTGGCTTGACCTTTGTTTGGAAATAATTTTACTTTGAACCAACATTGCATAAGGAAGGCAATTTGGTATTGTTGTTACTATTTGCATTTTGGCTTTGCCTTTGTGACCATTAATGGAATACAAGAATGTTGACCTCAGGATCGAAAGTTTAAGAAACATATTGGGATTGGGCTTAGCATTGGAGAGCTTGCAGTTTTCTTTACAACATCTCATACCTCTGCTCGTTTTCAGTTTCTTCATGATATACTCTTGATGCTCCCCAGCTCACATCATGCATTTGAAGACGCCCCGGGGGGGGGGGGGGGGATGTAATATTGGTTTAGTAAGGTAGTTTAGTATTTTAGTCATATTACAGTTATTAGTGTTAGTTTCTTAATGTTTATGTTTATTTTTCCTATTTATATACTCGTAATAGGTTCTCTTCATCAATGAGAATTTCTTCTTTCCTCCAAAGTTAACAATATGTGGTATATATACAAAACATTATAAGTAGACAATAGAGTTAGGTTGGATTCGGCCAGGTTCGACCCACCAAAGTAGCAGCCAGATGAGAAGATATTGTTAAAATCATATCCAAGTTAATTGATAGCAGCAAATTTTTTAGTTGAAAAACAGTGGTATAGATACCTGAAATATGTTTAACCAAGCTCCAATTGTTGCATCAGCACGAGGAATGGGCCTCCTCAATATGGCAAGAAGCTTCAATGCATCTGTTCTGATTTCTGTAACATTATTCTGCACAGCACATAACTTTGGCTTTCATTTACTTCACAAAGATTAGATGGAACCTGAAAAAAAAAGTTGCGACTTGCGATAATGGTGAAGGTATCACTAAAAGCATCATTTACCAAGGCAGCGAAGGCAAACGCGAGGGGGAACACACAAGCAAACATCATGATCATTCCAAACTGCAATGCCAACTCCAGAAAGTCTGCAGTTGTTTCCAGATATCAAACCAGTACAAATGGAAATGGTTTAAAATTGAAAGTCTTATCAGGTGGTTTTAAAACCACAGGAGAATGGAATTATCCAAATTCAATATCCACAGCATAAGTGACAAATGTAGGGCATCATATAATTCGGAGTACAAAATTAAGCAAAATAACTTGATGGAGGCCTTATCTCAGGCATGGGATTGAATACACAGATCCAGTAAGTAAAACCTTATCTCCACTAACCACATGCAAAATAGGCGTTATAAAAACAAATCAACTCGTTTTAAAAGCTATCAAAAAAATTATTTTAAATGCTATGAGAAACACACTTCTGCTTCCATATGGTTTTCTGGCACCCACATATTCAATGATAGTTGCATGTACTTGGAACATTACCATCAAACAGCCCATCTTCAAGCTCCTCGCCGATACTTGCAGAATAAGCAGGTTTCAGGTACTCTTTCTCTACCCTAGAAGTGAACTGGATCTTCCCTATTGAAGATCCATTCTCACGTTTTTTCTTGTTTCTGAACATAAGAAAGATGCATCAAACCATGTTCCAGTAAAATTAAGTGGAGGGTAAACCAAAGCAATACGCTACAATGTAAAGGGCAGAGGAGAAGACGATAGGTTGGAGAAGCTTACCGAACTGCTCTATATTTTTTATAGCTGTATTTCAGGTAGGGTAAAGAATTTTCCAACAAATTTTCTAAGACCTGCAATATATTTGTAGTTCAGGATTTTATAAATCCAAGAAGAACTGAAAATAAAAGAAAGATCAACACCCTTTTCTACCTCAGACACAATCAGACGCTGAATCAAGACTCGGCGAAGGGTCATAAAGTTGCGGTACAAAAGGGCATGATAGAAAACCCCAATATATGACTGCATAAAATAAAGGCCAAACACCTGCAGAGAAATTAGATCCTCGAATTAAGTGAAATTCCCCACAAGGGAGAACGATAAACAAATAAAATCTACCAATTCCTTCACATTACTTTGTAGACCAAGCTGTCAGCCCTATATTCTGTGCTTTCATTGTTTTCATCTTTAATGAGCTTAACCGATATCCTGCCCCCAACCTTTGTGAAGTACTGGATAGCAAAAAGATACACGGCTGTCAGCCCAACCCTGAAAACAAAAAAATTTAGAGGTGTCATTATACTAAACAATTCCATGCAGTAAATCCATGAATAAATCGAACTTAAAGATATGAACTGAGTGCCATTTGATTAGTAACTTAGAACAGGGGTAGGGATATGGAAAGGGTGAAGTAATGATAGAGGAAGTCATTGCTATTAGTAACGACTTGTCACAATCTGTTGCTTCATATAGAATCTATGTCCTAGTGATATGTGATGGTGTACTCAACCACTCCCTCGGATACACCATCATATCACCAGGCCCCAAAAAGCATTTCTCAGTGGTTAACTAAGTAAAGATGTAGTTTGTTAATTGAAAATAGGCAGCTAATGCCTTAAAGCATTGTTTCTCTATACTATATGATACTAATTAATAATAATATAGTATAAGTTTTATTTTTAGGCTTACCATTCAGATTGAAGAAAGATCAAACAATATTAAGAAGGATAAATTTTCAATTAATCTCTGGCACGGTAGGAGCTTTCTTTGCGAAAGGACTCAACTGTTAGTTAGTAGTACCCCTTGGTTTCAAGGTGGGCCCTTTCACTCTATTTTATTATATACATTCTGGCTTTCTCTAAAGTTGATCTCATTGTTAAGTTTCCAACCTAAAAGCTTAAGCTAATAAGTGGAGGGCCCTAACAACATATGAAGACATGTTAAACTTGATATTTAATTCATGTGAGATGTGGGACTTCCCAACACTCCCTCACGTGTAAGCCTAACAAGAATAGAAATGGGCCCATCACATGGGCAACAAAGACGGGCTAATGAATATAACGGCCCCAAAAACGACATGCTCTGATACTATGTTAAGTTTCCAATCTAAAAGCTTAAATTGATAGGTGGAGGGCCCAAATAGGTATATGAAGACATGTTAAACTTGATATTTAATCGACGTGGGATGTGGGACTTCCCAACACTCATCATCTCATGTTCTTTACTTTTAACCACTAAAAGTTTTGTGCTTTTCATTTGGATTCTCTAGCATTATGAGTGTCAGTCCTTCAGATTATATACACATGGAGTTGCCAACGGACCTTGGGCCTAGTGGCATGTCCTCCTCCTTAAAGGTGGAATGGTTTCAAGGTGTCATGGGTTTGACTCCCCTTGAGTGCGTGTCTCTTGCCTTTAAAAAAAAAAAAAAGACACAGGGAGATAACTTCAAACATCATTATCAATTCAACTTCAAAATTCCAGGGTTTAGGCTCCTCACCTAAAGGAGCTATAAATCGCTATAGATGGATTATTAATATTGATTAAATTAACTGATAGCTTATTTTTTATCAGTCTATCTAATGCTAAATAGTTATTCATCTAAAAAGAATAATATAGAAAGCACTATCAACAAATTATGCATTTTTGCACCTATCTTGTGTTTGCACTTTGCAGCGATTTTAGATAGGAAAATGCTAGAAAGCCTATTGGAAATATACCACATCCCACATCGATTAAATATCGAGTTAAGCATGTCTTCATATACCTGTTTGAGCCCTCCACTTAGAAGCTTAGGCTTTTAAGTTGGAAACTTAACATGGTATCAGAGCATGTCGTTCCTGGGCCCGTTTCGCTCGTGAGCCCGTCTTTATTGTCCACGTGACAGGCCATTTGAATCTTGTTAGGCCTGCACGTGAGGGGGAGTATTGGAAATATACCACATCCCACATCGATTAAATATCGAGTTAAGCATGTCCTCATATACCTGTTTGAGCCCTCCACTTAGAAGCTTAGGCTTTTAAGTTGGAAACTTAACAAAGCCCATATTTTTTGCCCAAATGATGTGGCAACCACCACATTAACCCATTATTCTTTTCGCAAAATTTTTAATTGGTTAGCCAAGTTACCATATCATTTGGGAAGTAGATTTGGTAAAAATTTGGGCTATGTAGCATCGCTCATTTAGATATTATTTTAGGCACGTGATATGAACCCCTGGGTAGAACTCACCCTTGAAAACCAGCTTGCAAAGGGTGTTGAAAAGTATTTTATATTTTTCTTATTTTACTTGTAATAAGCTGAAGGGTACTATTGTCTTTGTACTTGTACTAGTATAAGAGATAATATACAAGAGGGAAAACCTAAGTTCTCTCTTTTTTTACAGCAGCCATTTCTCTCCTCTTTTTCTTTCTTCTCTTTCTTTCTTTCTTCTTTGATTAGTTATACAAATCCACTTGGTATCAGAGACTCTACTCGTCGATCCGTACGCGAAAAAGGGTTTGATAGTCGAGGAAAAGCTTTTTGCTGATGTCAGCAGTTGCTGACGTCATCTGCTGACGTCAACCGTACGGACGCTGACATCAGCAGGGCACAAAAACCCCACCCATTGAATCGCCACTTCTAGGAGAGTGTGCCTATAAATTTTCGTCCAGATCCGAGATGATTTAAGGGGGTTTTTCGATTTTTCTTTCATTTTCCAAGGAAAATGGCTCTTTTTTCCAAAACCCTCATTCCAACCTTGGTTGTTTGAGTTTGATGGGTCGAAATGCAACAGAGGGTGCCGACTTGAAGGTCCCTAACCTTCACTGGTATGCACTACAAAACCTCTTTGTTTGCTGTTTGGGACTGTGTTTGGAGGTTTAACAGGTGTTTTATGGGCTGTGTGAAGTGTTTTGTGGGCTGTGTGAGGTGTTTGTGGGCTGTGTGTGCTGCCTATTGTTCCATATTGAACGTTGTTACCTTACTTGTGGTATCTGTTGCTTGGGGACATATCCGTTGTGTTTGGACTTAGGTTTTTTGGGTGGTTGAGTGTTGTTTACCTCATGTCAGAAGTTAGTCAGACGTCTGAAAGCCATTAGAGTAGGGTAATGGGTCTAGGAATACCCACTAATGACAACCCTACACTCCAAATCACAACCGTGAAATTGGATGAGCCTAACTATTTAGCCTGGTCTCGCTCAGCAACCTTATATCTCAAGAGTAAAGGGAAGATGGGATATTTGAATGGTAAGGTGAAAGAACCTTCGATAGCTGACCCTTCGTATGAAAAGTGGAATGCAGAAAACTCTATGGTTATGTCTTGGCTTTTACATTCGATGCAACCAGAGGTTAGTGATGGCTACTTGCTTCTACGAATGGCAAAGGAGATTTGGGATGCAGTTGCACAAACTTATTCCAAGGTAGGGAATATAGCCCAGTTGTATGACTTGAAGCGTTGTATTCATGAGACTACCCAAGATGATAAGCCTCTATCAGTTTATTTCCATAAACTTCGGGCATTTTATGGCAAGAGTTGGATTACTATCAGGATTTTCGAGCTGAGAGTTTTGCTGACACCTTGAAGTTTCATAACCTTGTTGAGCAGGAGC
The DNA here is from genome assembly GCA_039720395.1 of Liquidambar formosana. Classification (NCBI taxonomy): domain Eukaryota; kingdom Viridiplantae; phylum Streptophyta; class Magnoliopsida; order Saxifragales; family Altingiaceae; genus Liquidambar; species Liquidambar formosana. Next base: position 30,230,638 of record CM077826.1, on the reverse strand, counting down.
GGATCTTTGACTTTCTTGCTGGGCTCAGAGATGAATATGATCCAATTCGTATACAAATTCTAGGAAAGGAACCTCTTCCTCCGCTCAGTAGTGTCTATGCTTATGTTCAGCATGAGGAGAGCAGAAGGAATACTATGCTTCACTATACCTCACAGGAGCGCTCTGCACTTACTACTGCTTCTCATCGAACCCAAAGAGATGTTCTTCCCGTTCGTGATGAAGGAAAAGGTGTTGATTCTATTTCTGATGAGAAGGATAAGTTATTTTGTGATCATTGCCAGAGACCGAGACATACCAAGGAAACTTGTTGGAGACTCCATGGACGCCCTACTAGAGGTAGGGGGTATACTGGTGGTTTCTCACGGTCCCTGCGCTCACTATTCTACAGGTGTGGACACTATTCCACCTACTTCATTACCTTCTAGAACTTCTGATTCTGAGTCTGGGACACTTACCAAAGCAGAAGTTGAGTCTCTCAGACGCCTAATGTCTCAACTGGATACATCCACCACTGCATCTACTTCTTTGGCTCACTTAGGTAATTTGGCTACTTCTTTTAGTGCATCTTGTAAATCCTCTTATCGTCCTTGGATTATTGATTCTGGGGCTTCTGACCATATGACTAGTTTGTCTACCTTATTTCGTTCTTACCACACTTGTTCAGGCAAGGATAAGGTTAGGGTAGCTGATGGTTCTTTGTCATCTATTTCAAGAAAAGGTTCTATTTTTATTAACCCTAATATGTCTCTTTCTTCAGTTTTACATGTTCCCATTTTTTCTAACAATCTATTATCCATTAGCCGCATCACTGCATCACTGCTGATCTAAATTGTAGTATAACCTTTTATCCTTCTCATTGTGTTTTCCAGGACCTAGTCACGAGGAGGATGATTGACAGTGGTAATGTGAGTGATGGTCTTTACTTTTTGGATCCCATTGAGAAGGATGGTGGTCGAATTGTGCATGCCCACCAGTCTGGGAGATGTGTTGCTTCTGAAGATAAGCTTTGGCTCTGGCATGGAAGATTGGGCCATCCCTCATTTTTCTTGCTTCAACGCATTTTTCCATCTTTGTTTTCTAAAATAAATGTTTTGCAATTTAAGTGCGAAGTGTGTGAACTTGCAAAACATCATCGTACTTCATTTCCACCCAATTTTAATAGAAGTAACTTGCCTTTTACTATTGTGCACATTGATGTATGGGGTCCTTCCCGCATTATCTCATTATCTGGCTTTCGATGGTTTGTTACTTTTATTGATGACTTCTCTAGGACTACATGAGTGTATCTGTTAAAAGAAAAAAGTGATGTGTTCGCATGTTTTCAGACTTTCCATAAAATGGTGCTTAACCAATTTAATACCTCAATCAAAATTGTTCGTTCTGATAATGGAGGTGAGTACCTTTATGGGGGCCTTCAATCCTATTTTCAGGATCATGGTATCATCCATCAGACTTCTTGTGTGGATACTCCTCAACAAAATGGTGTTGCGGAAAGGAAAAACCACCACCTTCTTGAGGTAGCTAAGGCTTTGATGTTCTCTATGCATGTTCCTAAATCCTATTGGGGGGATGCAGTGCTCACTGCTGTATATTTAATGAATCAGATGCCCTCTAGAGTACTTGCTCACAAGGCACCAATTGATTTATTATCTTTACCCTCGTGCTCTCGTCCTTTTCTTATTCCTCCTCAGTGTTTTTGGGTGTGTTTGCTTTGTTCATGTTTCTGTCTAGGCTCGTAGTAAGTTAGATTCTCAAGCTCTGAAGTGCATTTTCTTGGGCTACTCACCTACTCAAAAGGGGTATAAGTGTAATCCTCCTCCCTCACGCAAGCAATTTGTCACTATAGATGTTACCTTTCTTGAATCAGTGTCCTATTTTTCCTCGCCCCAAACTTCTCTTCAGGGGAGAGTTGTAGTGAAGAGAAGTCTTCTGTACTTCCTATTCTTATATCTCCTTCTGACCCTATTCTTATTCCATCTCAAGGCTTGGAAGAACAGCATCCTCCTCCCAAGGATTACAGGTCTATTCAAGGAGACAGAAGAAAAAGACCATTTCTCCTCTCTATAGCCAACCGTCATCCTTGGACTCAGGTAATATCATATCTACTCCTGCTTCTGTTACTTTTGATGATTCTAATATTCCTATTGCTCTTTGTAAAGGAGTTAGATCTTGTACTCAACATCCTATCTCTAACTTTGTCTCCTATCATAGTCTTTCTCCATTTTTTTGTACCTTTGTTTCCCAATTGTCTTCTGTGTCTATAACTAACACCTTACAGGATACACTCTGTGATAACAAATGAAAGGAAGCTATGTGTGAAGAGATAACTGCTCTTCAGAAAAATAAAACTTGAGATTTAGTTGAATTACCTGTGAGGAAGAAGACAGTCGGATGCAAATGGGTGTTCACAGTAAAGCATAAGGCTGATGGTTCAGTGGAAAGGTATAAAGCTAGATTGGTAGCAAAAGGCTTCACACAGACATATAGCATTGATTACCAGGAGACATTTGCCCCTGTGGCCAAGATGAATTCTGTTCGAGTCCTACTTTCTTTAGCTGCCAATTTTGGATGGGCTCTCCATCAGTTGGATGTTAAAAATGCATTCCTCCATGGAGATCTAGAAGAGGAAGTTTACATGGATGTACCTCCAGGTTTTGAAAGTGATATAACCAGGGGGAAGGTGTGCAAACTGAAGAAGGCCTTATATGGATTGAAGCAATCTCCTCGAGCGTGGTTTAAGAGATTTACTCGAGCTATGTTGAAATATGACCTCAAACAAAGTCAGGGAGATCATACATTATTCATCAAGCACTCTTCACAGGGAAAGGTAACAGTTCTTATTGTATATGTGGATGATATTGTGCTAATAGGAGATGACCAGGAGGAGATACAGAAACTGAAGGAACATTTAGCCAATGAATTTGAGATAAAGGATTTGGGAAGTTGGAAGTATTTTCTGGGTATTGAAGTTGCTAGATCTAGGACTGGCATCTTTATTTCTCAGAGAAAGTATGTGTTAGATCTTCTCAAGGAAACTGGGATGCTGGGTTCCAAACCTAGTGATACTCCTGTGGACCAGAACTACAAGTTAGGGGAAGACCCTGAAGGTGTATTGGTGGACAAAGGTAGATATCAACGGTTGGTTGGCAAACTAATTTACTTGTCACACACCCAACCGGACATTGCCTATGCTGTTAGTCTAGTAATTCAGTTTATGCATTCGCCTCGAGAATCTCATATGGAGGCAGTCCATCGAATCCTTCGCTATTTGAAATCTGCTCCTGGAAAGGGATTGTTGTTCTCTAAACATTACCATTTGCGAGTGGAATCATATACAGATGCAGATTGGGCTGGTTCTGTCACTGATCGCAGGTCAACATCCGGTTACTGCACTTTTGTAGGGGGAAATCTTGTGACCTGGCGAAATAAGAAACAAACAGTTGTAGCCAGGTCTAGTGCTGAGGCTGAGTTCAGAGCTATGGCTCAAGGAGTGTGTGAAATTATGTGGCTAAAAATATTATTGAAAGAGCTTGGTTTTGATTCTGATGAACCCATGAGATTGTATTGTGACAACAAAGCCGCAATTAATATTGCTCACAATCCAGTCCAGCATGATAGAACCAAGCATATTGAAATTGACAGGCACTTTATAAAGGAAAAATTGACTTCTGGGGTGATTTTTCTGCCTTATGTTCAAACTAGAGACCAATTGGCAGATTTTTTGACTAAAGGAGTCACAAGCAAAGTCTTCCATACTTTCTTAGGCAAGTTGGGCATGTGTGATATCTTTGCACCAACTTGAGGGGGAGTGTTGAAAAGTATTCTATATTTCTCTTATTTTACTTGTAATAAGCTGAAGGGTACTATTGTCTTTGTACTTGTACTAGTATAAAAGATAATATACAAGAGGGAAAACCTAAGTTCTCTCTTTTTTACAGCAGCCATTTCTCTCCTCTTTTTCTTTCTTCTCTTTCTTTCTTTCTTCTTTGATTAGTTATACAAATCCACTAGGGGTGGGTGCCTAAGAGCTAATATACACACAGTCAAGCCCATACTTAACTGATGTGGAACATTAGGATCGTCATCCCACTTTATCAACACTGACCTAATATTTAATCTAGCCTATAGGTCACCCCTTCTGTGCCAATCGACCACAAAGAGCTGGATGTGGAACATTAGGATCGTCATCCCACTTTATCAACACAGACCTAATATTTAATCTAGCCTATAGGTCACCCCTTCTATGGCAATCGACCACAAAGAGCTGCAGCCCATACTAAGTATGATCCCATACTTGACATGGTGGCTAGCTCTGATACCAAATCATACAAACTCCTCAGTAGAACTCACCCTTGAAAACCAGCTTGCAAGGGGAGAGTGCCCAAGAGCTAATATACACACGGTCAAGCCCATACTTAACCGATGTGGGACATTAGGATCATAACAGCACATGAGAATGTCAAAACCATAATGTCTTTCTTAAAGAAACAAAGAAAAAAAATTCAAAAAATTGAAACAATAAAAGTTAAATTCTTACTTCATAACATCAGACCCAATAACCTCGTAAAGATGAGCATATGCCAATTCAAATGGCAACTGGAGACAAATAATACTTAAGATAATGATAGCATCATTTCTGAATCTCATCAAATGTCCAAACCACTCATCTCTTTGAGATACTTCTTTCATTGTTGTTTTGTCGGTGCCCAATCTCTTTATGAGTTCCACATGGGCCTGTAGAGAACTCCACTCCATGCCCAAATGTTTGTATCTTGGGTCTGCTCCAACTGAATAACTAATCTTCCATCTACACCACCCAAAATGTGTGTGTGTGTGTGTGAGAGAGAGAGAGAGAGAGAGAGAGAGAAATTTTAAAAAATACATAAATATAGCAAAACAAATGATGAGCGCTGATTATTTGGAAGGTGATTCCCATAGCTAGAAAAAAGGATTGATAATATATAAAGTTACCTTGTTAAAAGGGCAGCATTTTTACGTTTCCAGAACTGGAAAAATGAAACAGCCCATAATATTATGCTTATGAAAAAAATGGGGAGCACCAGTAACTGCATTGATCTGAAGAAAACGTGAAGCAAGCACATAATTTATTTAAAAGCAATACTAAAACAAATGCACAAATGTAGAAAAACATTAATCGGTCCAAAAATGAAATAATAGATTTAAGCATATTGAGAGGTAGTATGGCCCACCCAAAATCAACCAGCTGCAAGGTAAGCCCAAATGCAGCTGGAAAGAGCATCCAACGAGTATACATTCCAAGGAAAGCAAAATAAGTTGCAATCTACAATGTATAAATTCCTTCATTAAACATTAATCAGACACATTATAGAAAATGAACAAGATATGATCTAATTTCACAGTTAGATTCACCTTCGTTCCAAAATATGAATAAATCTCATCAATTGGCTGCTTTGTGATGTCACACCAGTTCAGTGCCCAGCTTCTCAAGAGCTGCTTCCTTTTTACTTCATCTACATGCCAAAATTCATCTACTTAGATGACCTAAGAATTGCAGAAACCGTAGTGATCAATGTAAGTTAGCATACCATGCAAAGGGAAGACTTCTTTAACAATGCCTTGTTTTTCCAACCTCCGAAGTAAAGATTCCCCCACTTCCCAATGGAACTCTTTGCCATCAAAATTTAGAGTAACAGCTGACTTGCTCTTGTTAGACTGTAAATTCAGTCTGAATATCAGTTCACTGAGAGCTGCAAAGTATGTATTGGGAAATGACAAGTCCTATACTGAAGTTGTTCTACCTTTATGGAGCTTATTTCATTATATAAACATACGCACAGAGACACATAAATGCGTACATACATACATAAATATGTATACACATAGAACACAAGTTTATTCTTATTAATAGAAAGATAAATGAAGTCGAATCATATAAAGAACATCCACCATGGCACCATAAGAGCTTGCGATCAGTGGAATGGGTAGCAACAAAAACCCTAAAGGAAAGTATATAATTAAACATAAATTGCCAATGGGTCAAAGTATAGCATAAAAACATTGAGTGCCTCTTGTCAGAAAGACACATTAGAAATTTAGAAAGAATATGCAAAATAGATAAACAATATTCACTAAAGAAAAACAGAAAGCACAAGAATTCTTATAGATAGGTGTATATAGAATGACTTACAATCCCATAAATTAAGTAATGGTAGCAATGGAAACGCTCACACCAGCTGAACAACGAATCATCAGGCTGTCGCACAAAAGCCTCAACCTCCTCCCACTCAAACTGTAAATCCATTCCTGAAATCAAAGTCACAAACAGTGCATTATTTTTCCTAATCTCCCTATGTTAAAGAAACCATACACTGTTTAGCACTTCTCCTCAAGAACAATCAAATATGGAGAATAAGAAAATTACGAAAACATCAATATGGAAGTTAAAATTATGAAAACAAAAATACAAAAAATGAAATGAGAACTGTGTGATTATTACCAATATGAGTTGGTTTCTTTATTTGCAACTCGGCTGCAGCCCTTCCCAAAGTTTCCAAAGGAGCTGCCAGCTGAAAGGAAGATGGTCTCAACTCAACAAACCCTTCAATCCCAACTATTTGGGCTCGGCCGAAAGGAAGATAATTGCACAACATATAATGATAATATTACGCAATTGTACCAAATTCCATCAAATTTCTACATGAATCTAATACATAAAAGACTAAAAATCGCCAAACCAAAACAACTATGCATTCTTTAATTCCCAAAAAAACAAAACCAAGAAGAACATAAGTTTAAAAACAATGTGCTCATTCATCTTAACAAACAAATGCAAGTAATTTTCCTTATTAGAAAGATTAACATAACAAATCACAGAGATCTTAAATCTCTTTCCATTGCAAGAAACCTTCACTTATACACCACATAACATTAGAACATTATCCCAAGTGCACTAAGAAGTTGGTGGCTACATACACATACACACACATATATACTTTCTTTTTTTATAAGCAACAAAAGGGTAGAAAGGGGGCAACCAGTTGTGGCAACTCTACTTGAGTGTGACCGTAGTAGCTCCCCTACCCACTGAGGAATCAATCCTAGGAGGGGCCTAGACAGGCCCACTAAGGGGGAATCGTCTTCAAGTCAGTTGAGCCGTAGCCTGATCTCAGCCCCATCGAAAATTAGCGGCTCTAGTGCATGAGAGTAGGATCATCAAGGGAAACATACACGTCACACCACCAACCCTGAGACTTGAACCCTTGGCTACCTGACCTTACATATATACACATTCATTCATACGCATATAATATACATACATGTATGTATCATTAAAAACCTTCCTAATAAGCAATACCCATGAATCACATGAACAGAAGTATTAATTCATTCATAAGAAACATCAGCACGGAATTTCATATCATAAAAAAGCCACTTGCATGAAGTAGGACATGGCAAAATGGAACATCAATAAATAAGTAAAATAACGGATGGTAGGAGAAAAAAATATGATTGTAGAAAACATTGGAGATATTAAGAACAAAATCAAACCTTGATAAACTCATCTGCCAGGCCAAGGACACTCTCAACTATCAATCCCACCTTTCTAAATTCATCCACAAGAACCTCAACACAATCACAAACCTCATTTTCCTCCTTCACAATCCTCTTTGGAACCACCACCCCGATCTCAAACGTAGTTTGTTTCTCTCCATGCCCATTCATTTTTAACCTAACCCACCCTCCTGAAACCCCAAAACCACAACAAAAAGAACACCAAATCTACTTCAAGAACTCAAATAGCCCAATGGGTCTCTGTGTTTAGGATCAAATGAAAGTTTATCAACCAACGAGATAAGTTTCTGTTGAAATCTCTGAAATTGAAAAATGGGTGAGGTTTTATCAACCAAAGAGATGAGTTTCAATAGAAATGGATGAATAGCCAAATGGGTCTCTGTGTTTGACATCAACTGAAAGCTTAAATCAACGAAAGAGATTAATTTTTGTAGAATTGGCGATGCAGGTTCTTGAGAAGACAAGAACAAAACAAGAACATACAGATTATACATTATTATTGTCATACATTATTATATATATGTGGAAAGAGGAAAGAGAAAGGGGGTGGGGGGAAGAGCAGGTGTCTGAGTAATGAGAAATTGGGGGGAGCTGTTGTGAATGATGACACATACAGAGACGGACGGTAAGGAAGAAGGTTGACACGTGGTGGTGATTTTTGCTTTTATTTGAGGAAATGGCGGTTTGTAATTTCGACTTGAAAGTAAGCATTTGAGTGTGAGTCGCGGCACAGCCCATTCTAAGGGCATGTTTGGATGAAATTCTAGGAAGCTCAAAATCTCCATAATCACTTTTAAGAGTATTTAGATAAAAAGATAAAAAAGGTGATTGTAAACCCAAAATAGATTTTGAGGCCAATTTGCTCAAATTGCTTTCCCTCTGATTCTAATTCAGCTTCTGATTTAGTTTCTGATTCTACTCTGAAACTATCTCAAATAAGCACTAAGTTATTTGGCCTAGGCGAACTCTTAAAATGGGAGCTTCTTCTTTCTATATGTATTTTTAAAAAAAAAATTTAATATCCAAAAAAAAAATTTCCTACTACCAAGTACCAACATAAAGTTTTTTTGCATATAAAATTACTAAAATTTGCTTTTATAAATTAAAATGACAAGAGATGATTACAAAAACTTATAAAGATAGAATACATACTTCTTGCTTTATAATTGAGCAAAATCCACTTTTACAACACAAAAAAGAAAAAAAAAAAAAAACAAATGCCAAATAAAATTTAAAGCTATAATACCAAAAGAAATTAATCAATCACAACAATAATGTATCATTTAAACATTACTCTTCTCACATTTTTTTTTTTTTTTGGTTTTTCACTTTTTCTTTGGGTTGGAATTGGGCTGACCTAATTGGTAAAATAGGGCCCGTTTTTAAAAAAACCAATGGAGAAGCTTTTGAGTTAATTCTTGAGCTATTATAACTAATGAAGGGAGGAGCAAATGGGGCCCTTTCTTTTAACCCAAATTATGGGGTCCCAGGCGGGGCCGCCTTTCTCACCTGGGTCAGAAGCCTGAGTCGCGGGTACATTCCCTATGCGTCCTCGACTTCGGTGAATACATCTAATGGGATTTGATCCACTCGTGACCCCTTTCCCTCTCTCTGCCATTGCAATTTGCACTTTGCAGGTGAACGATGAACTGATACAATAATTCTTTCAGGCATTATTCGTGGGCTCAAAGTTCAAGCAATACGACAGGAAGCATATGTATGAATCGATGTGGTCTGGTATGATCTCTGATACCATATTCTTTCATTCTCTAGCAGTGGTGGTGCTCTCAATAAATAACGTTGGATTCGCATTGAAAAGAGAGTAAGTTGAGAGCATTGATCGGATGACCGTTTGGGAGTTGGGACTCTGGGAATTTGGTTGGATCACTTGGGCATTTATTTGGCAATGGTGATTGTACAAGGAGGGAATAAGTTTCATATGAAATTGTGTTATCTGTGCCTAGTCCAAGTGGCAAGCCAAGCACGGATAAACGTTTTAGAAAGTGAAGATTTTGTATTCGAAATCTCACTTACACAATGGACTTTTTCGGGCTATCTCAAGATTAAGGGTGATCCGGGTAGAACTGTAAAACAAACCAAACTACTTGGGCTAGAGATCGGTTCGAGATATAAAACTCGTTCAAGCACGCTCTTGAGATAAATGAGTCAAACTCAAGTATCATTTTAACTTTATTAAAAGTACTATTCGAGCTCGGCTTGATAAAAGTTTGTTCGAATTTGTTCATAAGTTATTGTCAATCTCAAACTTTACTTTGAGCTCGTTAATTTAACAAGTTGAGGTTTAGTAGCCTATTACTCGACTCGCCTCGCCTCACCTCATTTACAACCCTAGATCCGAGATATGTGTGAGACGAAAAGACTATACAAACTTATCAGATTAGTCTCATCCCAAAAACATGGGCATATCCACACCTAAAGTAGGGATTAAATCACTTTAGGTAGGAGTGGCAAAATTATACACAATCTGTGAGCATGACTCAAACCCAACATGAAGTTAGTGGGTTGAAATCAGATCAACTTGTATAACCTGTATCATAGATTGGTCGTTTTCGAGTCAACTCGCATAACCCGTTTTTTATCTGAAGTGACAAGTTTAATAAATATTTTGTGTTTATTCATGCCTATTTAACTCAAATTCACTCATTTAAAATGATAAATATAACCTCATTAAAATAATTATTTATGTTTGCCTAGAGCTAGGAAGCCTTGGTCAATCCACCTTATTAAAATGACGAATTATTACTTAGTGGCTTATGAATCTAATTATAATTTGTTGAGCGGCTTATGAATCTAATTTTATAATTTGCTTTTAATTTTGACTAAACAGGTAATATGATTATGATCTGACGTGTATAACCTGTTTAATAAAATAGGTTGTGTTTGGGTTTGAAAAATTTGACACGATGAATAAACGGATTAGCTTAGGGTTAACATGTATACTTTACTTCTTGAGTTTCACGGCCCATCCACAAACTACCAGCCCTACTTTCATGTTAATGGTTCTTGTACGTCTTGACTATGGTTGTTAAAAAAAAAAAAAATTTAAAAACAAAAAAAAATTTAATTAATTAATTAATTAGTGCCAATAAGTAATCTAGTCAAATTTCTCCAAAGCTCATAGGTCATAATTATCATATTTTAATTAGATAAACATAACCCGTGAGAGCATTACATATGGCAAACGATCACAACTCATATGTACAAATGGTTTATACATCACAAGATGATTAGTTTGGGATACCATCTTTTATGAAAAAAAAAAAAAAAATAAGGAAAAGCGCTCACATAGGCATTGTCATATAATTGATATACATATGCATTTATTCGGAATCTGGTTGGCTGGGAACGCCAAAACTCAACCCAAGTACAATCCAATCATAAATGGATTACGACTTTCTAAGCCAATTCTAACTCGTATTTTTAAAATCTACCCATGCTTGCCAATTTTCGCATATGCTAGTCTCATCTAGGGTCAGTCTCATGGAAACTTTTATTTGGCATGTAATTTTGAGGGCTTAGTAAAGATTGCTCTCATTTCAAATAAATTGACCTAAACCCAATAATAAGTCATCCGAATCATCTTTTTCCAAAGTTGTATTCATACCATAGCTATGGTTCCTTTGAACCCATTTTGACCATAGCAACTTTTTTAAAATTTATTTATTATTATTCCTTCTTCTTTTTTCTTTTTTCTTTTTTTTTTTTTTGTTGCCAAAAATGAATAGTTAGATCTTTCTATCAATTAATTTCTTGAATACAACCCATTCTGCATTAGTTAACGCTTAATATAATTTGTAACTTATCTCAATGAGGAGTGAGAAGTAAAATTGAAAACTTCTTATTTCTTGAAGCATAAATTATAAATATCATGGTTTAACCTTTTAATATTATATATATATGTATGTATGTATGTATGTACAGGAGCGGATGCACATGGGTGCCTGTGAGGGCATGTGCAACCACTCAAATCTTTGGCTTTTTTTCTTTTTCTTTTAAAGATAACTAATTGTTGAAGAAGAGTCACCAATCACCACTCACTCTCTCACTCTAGATCCTTCTCCCTTCTTCTCCTTCATCTTCCCTTGTTTTTCTCTCTACAAAATCTAGCTCCATCGTTCCCTCTCTTCTTCTCTCCTTATCTTCTTCTTTGTCTTGATGTTGCATCTTCCATTCCCGCCATTCTTGAAGCCTCGGCAAAGTCAGTAATGGAGAAACTGACTTAAATCAGTGAAACTAGTTCATAAAATGGGAGGTGGAGTTCCCATTTGGTGCAAATCGATCATAAGGTGCAAAGCAAATGTGTGAGTGCTGGCTTCTATGGTGTGTCCAATGTAGAGCAAAGCTAGTGTGTGAGTGTGGTCCCTTGATTGGCCTTGAGTGTAATGTTTATTAGGTGTAACTAGTAAAGTGTAGGCATCTCTAGTGTGTATAAAAGTGTGGTATGTGTAAGTGAGCGAGAGTTGTCCAAGTGTATATGTGAGAGTATCTTTCACTGTGTTGTGAATAGTTGTGGGGTATTTATAACATGTTTATTTTGTAAAATAAAAATAATAATTAAATGAGTACATGATAGCCTAGTAGCCTTTTCTTACTTGTTGAATGAGTGATTTTGGTTTCAAACTTATGAAGAATCATTGATACCTATTTATTGATATTAAAGGGATTAGGATTAAGGGTAGATTGTTGGGAATCATACAAGAGGGAAGAATAGAAGTGCGGAATATAAAAATTTTTCCCCTTTGATTCCACAGCCCATGAATCTAACTATGCATATACAAAATCAAACCCTAACTATGAAGAGGGTTAGAACACTTACAGAATTTTTGTCTTCTCCTTTTTGCTCCAAGCTTTGATTCTGGACAGTGGTGAATGAGCAGCCCAAGTGTGCTGCCTCCAACGGTATCCACACCTAGCTTGAGCTTCAAGTCCTTTCCACCTTTTCCTTCTTGTTGCTAGTGTAGGAGAAGAGAGGAGAGAGAGAGAGGGAGGCTGGAAATTTTGGCCAGCCCCTTGGGGATTTCAACTTGTGATGATGTCACACATCATAGTGTGACTTATATAGTCCACACTAAGGGGGGCCGGCCCTAGGGGGAAACCCTATTAGGGTGTGATGCAATTTCTCTAAATTGCACAATAACCCCTATAAATTATATCAAATATAAATAGGCCTCAAAGAACTATTCTTTATGCACTCATACCCTTTCTCTCATAGACTTTAAAGCTCATCTTGCATGATCAGTGTGTGACCCATTGGGTTCACATCATCAAGTAGTAGGAATAGCACGAGGTGTGCACAATGGAACTCTTTCCATTTAGGGTCTGATTGGAACTCCTTCCAATCCCCTAATTGATTATAACTCACTTATATCAATTAGGGCTTCTACTAACCATGAATAACACCTAGCATATGGTTCATGGTGTTGTCCTTAATGAAGTGAATAAGATCTAACATTGAACCCTTCTGTTATAGTTTGTAGGTTACAATTGCATCCTTCCATTTACACAATGTCTCCAATTGAACTAATAGGACATGGAAGTCTGTCAAGTCCCTAGTTCAATTACTTTATACTCATTCATAAATATCAACTCAATGATGAACTTATGGAAACTCCTTTCCATATTCACAATGCCATGGCCATGGACTGAATGAGTTATATTATGAATGCTATATGAGACATTCTCTCCCTTTTTCCTGAGAGTAATAGATTCCTTGTTGATCACTCACATGCCTTCATACATAGCAATAGGGCCAATGAACACCTTTACAGACCCTTGAATAGGATCTGCACTTAGTGTTATCAAACTTCTAAAGCTACATGCATAAGGTAACTATGGTGTCTCAGGTCTAAGGATTACTTGTACCACTATAACATTGAGAAACTGATTGACAGGCAGGTTAAAACTCCATTTAGTTTATCTCAAATCTTTGGTCACATTCAGTGTACCTATTCTATTAACAGGCACCCACCTGTTGGTTGTAGTGTCTCCACACAAATAGCTTGAGACCAGCTATCTTCCTATAGAGTCAACCTAACAAGTGCTAGTCCTATAGTTCATTACTGTCCATCATAGTGAACCTTCAACTAGGAATGATTTAGGAGTTTAGTACAGAAATATATTTACAGTCTCATAATTACAACTCTTTGTAATTCAATATTCTCAACTCTAACTCCTTGGACATATTATGTAAATATAAATGATGCATACAAACATAATAGAATAAGCCCTTTTATTAAATCAATAATAAATGTGACATACATAAATGAAATCAAATGATTGTTCCTTTATCCCTAAACAATCATCTCTATGATTGGCTCTAGGGCATAACTCTAACAATTTCCCACTTGCACTATAGCCAATCCACAATATATCTAATACCCATTTCCTGTCTGTGGTGATCCAACTGCTCTTGGGTCATAGCTTTAGTGAAGGGATCTGCTACATTCTCTGTTGTGTGAATCTTCTGTATGCTAATATCACCTCTTCCAATGTTCTCTCTAATCACATGGAATCGACGCTCAATGTGTTTGTACTTTTGATGAGACCGTGGTTCCTTAGCTTGAGCAATAGCCCGTTGTTGTCACAAAACAATGGCAAGGGTTTCTCAATTGCAGGAACTACTCCCAGTTCAGTAATGAACTTCTTTATCCAAACAGCTTCCTTTGCAGCCTCTGATGCAGCAATGTACTCAGCCTCTGTAGTGGAGTCCGCTGTAACATCCTGTTTACAGCTCCTCCAACTTACAGCTCCACCATTCAAGGTGAAAACATACCCCGATGTTGATTTCCTATCATCATCGTCAGATTGAAAATCTGAATCCGTATAACCAACCATTTCTAAATTTCTTCCTCCATAGACAAGGAAAAGTTCCTTAGTTCTTCTTAAGTACTTAAGGACAGCCTTGACTGCTTCCCGGTGTTTCACACCTGGGTCTGCCTGATATCTGCTTGTAACACTTACACCAAAAGCGATATCTGGTCTTGTACATAACATGGCATACATTAGACTCCCTACTGCAGAAGCATAGGGAATCGTCCTCATGTACGCAATCTCCTTTGGAGTTTTAGGTGCCATGTTTTTCGACAACTTGATTCCATGTCTAACAGGAATTAGACCTCTTTTGGAATCTTCTAAATTGAACCTTTTCAATATTTTGTCTATGTACAATGATTGGGAGAGACCTAGCATCCTTTTAGATCTATCTCTATAGACCTTTATTCCCAGAATATAGGATGCTTCTCCCAAATCTTTCATGGAGAAATTCTGTGAAAGCCACTCTTTCACTTTTGATAACGTTTCTACTTTATTCCCGATAAGTAGAATGTCATCAACATATAGGACCAGGAAGGTAATCGCACTCCCACTAACTTTCTTGTACACACATGGTTCATCCATATTCTGTAGGAAACCAAACGATTTGATTGCCTCATCGAATCAGATGTTCCAGCTTCTAGAAGCTTGTTTAAGTCCATAAATGGACCGCTGTAGCTTGCACACTTTGTGGTCCTCACCACTGGATGTAAAACCCTCAGGTTGCTGCATATAAAGGTCTTCCTCAATGTTTCCATTAAGGAAAGCGGTCTTTACATCCATTTGCCATATCTCATAATTGTAGTGCGCAGCTATAGCTAACAAGATCCTAATGGACTTAAGCATAGCCACTGGCGAGAAGGTTTCCTCATAGTCAATACTATGTCTTTGTCGGTAACCTTTTGCCACTAGCCTAGCCTTGTAGGTCTCTACCTTTCCATCTGAGCCTATCTTCCTTTTGAAGATCCATTTGCAACCAATAGGTACTATACCTTCTGGTGGATCAACTAAAGTCCAGACTTTATTGGAATACATCGAGTCCATTTCAGATTTCATAGCTTCCAGCCATTTGTTCGAATCAATATCCGAAATCGCCTGTCCATAAGTAGTAGGGTCATCTGGGTGTTCTCTATCACCAAGGAACAATTCCTCTGCATTATGGTTGAGAAATCCATATCTCTCAGGTGCAACAGATACCCTACTCGATCTACGGAGAGGTTGTGGTACATTAGTGGGTTCTGTCTCATCAGGGACAGGGGTGGGATCACTGTCGGTTTGTGTCTCATCAGACAATTCTTTGAGTTCTATTTTCCTGTTATTGCCTCCTTCTTGAATAAACTCTTTTTCAATAAAGACTGCAAACTTACTAACAAACATCTTTTGTTCATCAGGATAATAGAAATAATATCCTAAACTCTCTTTAGGATATCCCACAAACCTACATTTAATTGATCTTGATTCTAACTTGGTTGCATCATGTGTCTTTACATATGCAGTGCAACCCCATACCTTAATATGTTTAAGGCTTGGTGCTCTCCCTTTCCATATCTCATACGATGTCTTAGGGACAGATTTGGTTGGGACTCTGTTCAACAAGTACGCGGCAGTTTCCAGGGCATGTCCCCAGAAGGACAATGGTAAATCAGTGTAACTCATCATGGACCTAACCATATCCAATAAGGTTCTATTCCTCTTTTTTGACACACCATTAAGCTGTGGTGTTCCAGGAGGTGTCCATTGAGATAGAATGCCCGCTTAAACAAGATGATCTAAAAACTCACTAGTTAAATATTCTCCTCCTCGATCCGATCGAAGAGCTTTAATACTTTTACCAATTTGTTTCTCTACTTCATATCTGAATTCTTTGAACTTTTCAAATGCTTCAGATTTGTACTTCATTAAGTACACATACCCATACCTAGAATGATCATCGGTAAAGGTTATAAAGTAAGAGAAACCTCCACGAGCATGTGTGCTCATAGGACCACATACATCACTATGTATTAATCCTAATATGTCTGCCGCTCTCTCACCGTGACCGGTGAAAGGTGACTTGGTCATTTTACCTAGTAAACAAGATTCACAAGTTGGAAAGGGCATAGAAACCAATGGACCCAATTGTCCATCCTTACACATCTTGTTAATCCTATTCTCACTGATATGACCTAGTCTCAAGTGCCAGTCATATGCGGAGTTTTCTTCATCTCTTGTTCTCTTGGGTTTGTTTGCATTCAATTTAGAACTATCATGCTCTATGCAATTAACATTTGCAATAAAGTTTAGAAAATAAAGGCCATTCACATAAATTCCAGAAGTAATGAACTCTTCATTTTTAAATAAAGAACATTTATTCTCCTCAAAAACAAACCTAAATCCTTGTTTAGATAATACTGAAATAGAAATAATGTTTCTTATAACTTCTGGAATATAAAGACAGCCTGATAATTCTAAACTACTCCCACTAGGCAAAGTCAAGCAGCAAGTCCCCACGGCTAATGCAGCAACGTTTACTCTATTTCCCACTCGTAGGGTTACTTCTCCTTTACTTAGCCTTCTGCTTCCCACTAGGTCCTGCATGGAATTACAAATATGAGAACTCGCACCAGAATCTAGTACCCAAGTGGAAGCAGAGCTAACACTCATGTTAGTCTCAAGTATAAGAGCATAATCCATACCTTCCGAAGGTTGGTTCTTCAGAGTATCCAGATACTCTTGGCAGTTACGTTTCCAATGCCCATCTTTGCCGCAGTAAAAACAGATCCCTTTACCTTTCCTCTTCCTTTGGGTACTCTTACCCTTTCTTATTCCCTTGCCTTTAGGCTTGAGCATAGAATTGGAAGCAGGAACTTCAACCCATTCATCACATTTAAGCAAGAACTCTTTGCCATACAACTCTTGTATGTGGATAAATATCTCGGGTGCACTTCCCATGGATTCGTATTGCTTCTTAAGCTCAGGACTTAGAGACACCATCATATAGCATCTCGTCATAAGATCATCATCCATGCGCTTTTGATAAGCGTCTTTCTCTTGCCGAGTTGCAGCCTCAGTAGGAGTATTGGGAAGTGGACTTTGAAGTGCATAGGTAATTTTTCAGAATTCAAAACGATTTTTAAATTCCTTAACCAATCAAGATAATTAGGTCCAGTTAAACGGTTGGTTTCCAAAATGTTGGATAACGGGTTGCGGTGAGCCATTACGGTGATCTACATACAGAAAATAAAACAGAAAATTAGATTTCATTTTTAATCCATAATGATCGGGTCTTTAATCATATGGTACCTCCCACTATTTTATCAAATTCCATACACCCTCTAATGGAATTCGGGAATCTCATTCCTAATGGGGATTGGGGTCCCACTGTGACCTAGAAGCCTCACATGTTAGTTTGTTGACTTCTAACCCACAGTAAGAAGACAACTCTTTGTC
This sequence comes from Liquidambar formosana, assembly GCA_039720395.1. NCBI lineage: Eukaryota > Viridiplantae > Streptophyta > Magnoliopsida > Saxifragales > Altingiaceae > Liquidambar > Liquidambar formosana. The sequence goes on along the minus strand of CM077826.1, from coordinate 30,212,824 downwards.
TATTGCTTCATAAGCAAATTCCAATCGTTTTGCCTCTAGGGTACATACTCCTCACATGTTAGTTTCTTGGAATACTTCCCCAGTTAAGTTAATCCCATCATTCACACAGGTATGTTTCACCAAATATATACCTCACATGTTAGTTTCTTGGTATATACCAGCTTAGGCACCCCATGATATCTATATATGTGATAGTTTCAAGTAATGTCTTTAATATGGGTAGCTCCTACATGTCTGCAGCCAGGTACCCACATTAAGGGATGTTAGATGATCCTATAATGATGGAAGGCAATGAAGAATGCATTCCCTAATGTATTCTCCATTTCAACTTAATATTAAAAGAGAGGGGTTTTAAGGGTCTCATCAAATTAACTAATTTAACATACATCTCATGCAACTAAATATAAAAATGAACAGCATAATAATAATAATCCACTTATCGATATCAGTCCCTAAGAAGAGACATATAACGATCTATGGATTTGGAGCTATCACTATTAATCTCATTAAAAGCTCCCACTATGATGATTATGGACTTTGAGAGGATTCAATCCAAGCCAATAGATTGAATCCAAGGTCTAAGGTGGGTGTAGGTGATCGTAAAATAACACATTCGAAACATGCATGCTGTCTTGAAACACTTCTCTAAGCTTTCAAGTCCTTCAATCTGCTCCCTTAGCTTGATGGTCTCCACCATTGGCTTGTTGGGCTCCATCATGATCCTTTGGGTCCACCATGCTCCTTAGTGCGCTCTCGATTACATAACATTTACATAATTTAAAGAAAGGGATACATAAGGAGAATGTGGGGTACATAAGAGAATGATAGAGAGAGAGGGAGAGGGAAGGTGGCATGCAAGCCCCAAATAAATTACATCACCTTAATAAAATTACAACTCTTGTAAATAATAACATCCCATTCATAAGACGGCCAATCACAATTGGTTTAAAGGGTATAGTCCATAATCATCATCCAAACACATACATACAATCTCATTGCATAATGTAAAGAAAAACTGTAAGCATTAAAACATATGGGCATTATGGTAATTCTCTTGAATGATTTACATTAATCTCATTAATGCATCCTAATCTTATTAGGTATTAAAAATATCTAGAATTAAATAAAGTCTTAACATTTAAGACATTTCAGTTTCAATTAATCAAATTAATTTAAACATATAAAGTTTCCTAAAATAACTCTAATATCCAATATTAGGGTTTCCTTAATTAAACAAATCAATTTCATTTAATTAAGAAATTCCAGATTTTAATTTAATCCCCAATTGTATTTTAAACCATTTAAAACATTATAAAATTAATCAATATTAATTAAATAATTAACATGGGAATTAAATAGAATCATTTAAATGATGAATTAGTGTATTAGGGTTTCCTAAAACCCTAAACCCTAAACGCATAACCCTAAACCCTAAATGCAAGCCCTAATCATTAAATTCCTTATGATTGGTCATTTAATGTCCAATCATTAAAACCCTAGGTTCATACGGTATTTAATAAAAGGGATTAGGGTTTAATTAATGCCAAATAGGGTATTAATTACCCTTAATTAATTACACTAATTAGGGTTTCCAAAACCCTAACCCTAGACATCATTTATGGTATTAATTATGCCCTAACAATTAATAACCATGATTGGTCATTTAATGACCAATCATTAACTCTTAATAAAGGTAATTAATATTCCAATTAGGGTTTTAATTAATGCCATAATGAAATTAGGGTTTCATCATTAACTCAAAATTAGGGTTTCATCCTTAACTCTATGCAGCCGTCACTACTAAGGGGGCTGCCTGAGCTTGGCTAGGCTGCCATGGCCACCAACGACTGTGGGAGGCCATGACCAGCCATGGGAGAACATCCTAGGGGTGTGGGACAGGCCTCTGGACACGTGAGGAGTGGTGGAAGTGGTTGCCATCATAAAAAACAATCAGGGTTTCCAAAACCCATTGCTGGAGCCATTGTTGCAGACCTTAAAGGTCACAATAGCTTCTAAATCCTTATCAATTCGACTCCTCCATTGAAACCAGCTTTTGTATCATGTCCCTACATGAAAAACTAAGCTAATAGAAGAGGTTTGGATGATCAAATCATCACCAATTGTTCTAAACAATTAAAACAACAGTAGGCTGCCCAGAATTTGACAGCATACTGTCCATGGTCAGAAATTGATTTAAAACCCAGCAAGATTAATGAATTAGGCTACCAGACAAATTTTCCCAGTATCCTACATGTCTTAGGAAACTAATGCAATTGGTTTCATGCAATTTGGAGTTCCCTAACTCAAGTTCTAATCAAAACTCCATTGATGACTTTTCTGCAGAGAAAATCTGCTATGCTGTTCATGAAACATTTTCAAACTTTTTGAATCTTTTTCCATCAAAACCTTTTTGAAACTTAAAGAAAATCATATACACATGATATATAATGATCCTACAATGGATTTGCATCAAAAATACAGAAGCTTTGATTGATTTTAATTGCAAGAACCCCTGGGTTCTAAAAACCCAGATTCGACCCTTTGAAGAAAAACCCATTTTTCTATTTCCTTTTCTCCCAATTCAAACCCTATGCAACCTTTGCATCAATGGTTACTCTTAACCATGATTTAGAAGAGGAGAAGAAGAAGAATAGACCTAGGGTTCCAAACCCTAGGTTCGGCCAAAGAGAAGAACAATTATGCAGTAAAAATTTTCCAGATTTTTGAATCATTCAATTACACCATAATTCCAACCCATATGTATTTTGTATCATGCATAATCATGGCTCTGATACCACTGTTGGGAATCATACAAGAGGGAAGAATAGAATTTCGGAATATAAAAATTTTTCTCTTTGATTCCACAGCCCATGAATCTAACTATGCATATACAAAATCAAACCCTAACTATGAAGAGGGTTAGAACACTTACAGACTTTTTGTCTTCTCCTTTTTGCTCCAAGCTTTGATTCCGGATAGCGGTGAATGAGCAGCCCAAGTGTGCTGCCTCCAACGGTATCCACACCTAGCTTGAGCTTCAAGTCCTTTCCACCTTTTCCTTCTTGTTGCTAGTGTAGGAGAAGAGAGGAGAGAGAGAGAGGGAGGCTGGAAATTTTGGCCAGCCCCTTGGGGATTTCAACTTGTGATGATGTCACACATCATAGTGTGACTTATATAGTCCACACTAAGGGGGGCCGGCCCTAGGGGGAAACCCTATTAGGGTGTGATGCAATTTCTCTAAATTGCACAATAACCCCTATAAATTATATCAAATATAAATAGGCCTCAAAGAACTATTCTTTATGCACTCATACCCTTTCTCTCATAGACTTTAAAGCTCATCTTGCATGATCAGTGTGTGACCCATTGGGTTCACATCATCAAGTAGTAGGAACAGCACGAGGTGTGCACAATGGAACTCTTTCCATTTAGGGTCTGATTGGAACTCCTTCCAATCCCCTAATTGATTATAACTCACTTATATCAATTAGGGCTTCTACTAACCATGAATAACACCTAGCATATGGTTCATGGTGTTGTCCTTAATGAAGTGAATAAGATCTAACATTGAACCCTTCTGTTATAGTTTGTAGGTTACAATTGCATCCTTCCATTTACACAATGTCTCCAATTGAACTAATAGGACATGGAAGTCTGTCAAGTCCCTAGTTCAATTACTTTATACTCATTCATAAATATCAATTCAATGATGAACTTATGGAAACTCCTTTCCATATTCACAATGCCATGGCCACGGACTGAATGAGTTATATTATGAATGCTATATGAGACATTCTCTCCCTTTTTCCTGAGAGTAATGGATTCCTTGTTGATCACTCACATGCCTTCATACACATAGCAATAGGGCCAATGAACACCTTTACAGACCCTTGAATAGGATCTGCACTTAGTGTTATCAAACTTCTAAAGCTACATGCATAAGGTAACTATGGTGTCTCAGGTCTAAGGATTACTTGTACCACTATAACATTGAGAAACTGATTGACAGGCAGGTTAAAACTCCATTCAGTTTATCTCAAATCTTTAGTCACATTCAGTGTACCTATTCTATCAACAGGCACCCACCTATTGGTTGTAGTGTCTCCACACAAATAGCTTGAGACCAGCTATCCTCCTATAGAGTCAACCTAACAAGTGTTAGTCCTATGGTTCATTACTGTCCATCATAGTGAACCTTCAACTAGGAATGATTTAGGAGTTTAGTACAGAGATATATTTACAGTCTCATAATTACAACTCTTTGTAATTCAATATTCTCAACTCTAACTCCTTGGACATATTATGTAAATATAAATGATGCATACAAACATAATAGAATAAGCCCTTTTATTAAATCAATAATAAATGTGACATACATAAATGAAATCAAATGATTGTTCCTTTATTCCTAAATAATCATCTCTATGATTGGCTCTAGGGCATAACTCTAACATAGATTCTATCAATTATCAAAAAAGAAAAAAACGTGTGTTTCTACTACACCATTAATAAAATAGTTAATATTCAAGTTCAGCTACGTTTTTTTCAATAGTAAGTTTTGGTTTCTCTTTGTTGTGTGTTTTTACGCCATCCTTCATTGCCGAATCATTGGTTTCCTTCCTCCTCTATCACTGATTTCATCTCCTAAAGTTTAATTTGTCGGTTCTTATGTACGAGTATGCAACCACTAGAAAGAAATCCTAGATCCGTCCCTATGTATGTATGTATGTATGTATGTATATATAGTCTATATACTATAAGGTGCACCTAATATTATATGGAAGATTTTCTCTCAAAGGTTGTTGTACGGGGAAAAATCCGTACAGTTAGCAAAGCACCTCTAGTGTAGATTTTTGACAATCTAAAGCATCGTGTTCGATAGCCAAAAAAATGTTGCAATGACTGCTCTTGTGGCTTTGTCACCAAAGATGGATAGAGCTAAGTGGTTAGACATGAAAAGTGACCTAAAACATATTAAAAAAAAAAAAAAAAAAAAAAAGAAGCATTAGTGGAGGCCGAGGGTTACCCAACTGAAAACCCTCTTACAGTAAATTTAGTTCTCTATAAGTGAGAAAAGAGAAAGAGAGATGAGGTAGAATGTCTGACTAAGGGTGATGGTGTTCCTTTCATAGAAGGTACTAGGTATATAGTTAATTTAGGGTCTGTAACTTTGTTAACGACAATTTTTCGACCATAGTTAAACTAACACTAATCATTTTGACTATGGTTTAGTTTACCAACTAGGCGATCATAAAATGTGAAGCATACTCAACATGCCATGGCTTCTTCTCTAGAGGCATGATTTAGTTGAGCATCATGGGTGGGTATTTATGGACTTATCCGAACGGGGTTATTCAAATGCACCGTGGATCGAAATCTAAGCTTAGACCATGAGCCTTCTCATCAGCTGAGCAAGCTTGCGGCTGAGCAACCTTTAGCCGAGACATGTGGTTGGATAAGCGATGCTTTAATATAAACATATTATGAGCAAAATGGATAGAGTAGACTTGGATCGAGCACCAACGAAGGTTGGCCTAAGTGGAAGGGGCTCTGGTCGCTTAAACAAGAGGTATCGGGTTCGAGCCCTTGTGAATGCAGAAAACTTTCTTGGGAGAGGTCCCCGCTTCGACGCTAGACCGTACCTCGGAGGATTAGTCCTGGGCGAAGCCTAGGGACACCTTGGGAAACCAAAAAAAAAAAAAAAAAAAGACTTGGATCGAGCAAGTCTTAGTTGAGCGGATTTAGTCCAAAGATTGAGCCAAGCTATAGCTGAGATATCGTGTCTATTGATGAAGTTGTGATCTGAATAATCATTACGCACGTGCATTTTGAGCTGAGTATAACCTATTCTTGGGTGGGTTGAGATAGTTGCTTGATGAACCGAAAAACTTCCTACCGAGCACATATAGTCTAAGCAAGGTTAACCCTAGGCTAAGCAAGTTGTTGATGTGTGTGGGCCTAGTATGGTAGCCCAAGCAAGATTCAGACCGAGTAGATGGTTCTATGTTTATGGATAAATGCTTATCCGATCTCAAAGAAGGTTATTCCCCTGGTAGCGGCTATTGCAACCCCCGAAACATCTAAGTTGCCCCCCCTTATTTCCCCACCCTCCAAATTTACACACCCACCCCTCCCAAAGACTAACATACCCCTAACCCTTCTCACCCACCCCACCCCATGGCGAGGAAGGAGACTACCGGCGAGGAAGGGCGACAACGATGGCGAGGAAAGGCAACGGCGACGGTGACCCCCCCTTTTTCAGATCTGTGTTTTCCGGCGAGGGAGGTTTTTTTTTTTTCAAAACCTCCATTTTTTTTGGCGAAGGAGGTTCTTCCTCTTCTCCTCTTCTTTCTTTTGTTTTTTTATTTCCTCTGCTGGTCAGATCTGTGTGTTTTCCGGCAAGGGGGGTTTTCAAAACTTCCATTTTTTTCGGCGACGGGAGGGAAGAGAAAGAAAAGGAAAGAAAAAAAAGAAGTTGCCGGGAGGGAGAAGAGCGAGGGCTACCAGTGTGGGGAGAGGAGTTCTGGTTCTAGGAAGGAAAGAAAAAAAAAAATAGAAGAAGAGAAGAAGAAGGAAGAGGAGGAAGGAAGAAGAGGGTCGCCGGTGGGGTGGGGAGAGGGTCGCCGGTGGGGTGGGGTGGGGTGCTGCTGCCGGTGCAGGGAGAGGGGTTCTGGTTCTGGGAAGGAAAGAAAAAAAAATAGAAGAAGAGAAGAAGAGGAAAGAAGAGGAAGGAAGAAGAGGTCGCCGGTGGGGTGGGATGGGTGCCGGAGCTTCGTCGTTGCCGGTGGGGTGGGGTGGGTGAGGGTACTGAAGCCCTTTTTGGTAATTTTGCATAATAATTTTTTGAATTAAAAAATGTGGGGGGTCAACTTAGCATATTGGGGGGTTACAATAGTCGTTCCTTATTCCCCTAGATCAAGTAGAAATGTAATTTCCATGGGCTTATTAGAGCATACTAGGACCAAGCTGGACAAGGTCCAAGGTTTGAGTTAATTCATGACCAAACTGAGAAGGTTACTATCAATGTTGTTGACTTAGTAAGTTTAGGCTAAGCAATAGTGGACCAAGCACAACTGGTTTGAGCAGAGTCATTTTCTGGACTTTAATGATAATTAGAGCATAGACTAAGCATGTGTGCAACCGAACAACCTTTACCCAAAGAATACTAACGAGGGATAAACTAAGTAGTTTCCACATGTAAGCATAAACTGAACAAACTTTCCCTGAAGAGGTTTTCTTAGTTAAATAACTTATTTGAGTTAGGATGTAAGTTCTTTTGTGGCCTAAGTGAAGGTAACCAAAGTCATCCTAAACCGAGGTGGATTTGTCTAACTCCTTTGAAGTGTTGTTGAGTAATTCTTGGACCGAATAAGTATAGGCCAAAAATTCTTGGACCAAAAAAAAGTCTGACCCTAGGTTGAAGTTTGGTCGTGGTCGAGAGTCGCGAGATCGAATGTTTATCGTGGTTGGGTAACTAAAGCGATTTACCTTAGCAATCTTCCTCGAACTGAGTTCCCTAGTTTGATGTTTCTCTTAAGATAAGAGAAAAACTTGGTTGAGTACCTTGCTATGTCTCTTCGATTCATTGGTGGGTTATTATTTTCCCACATATTGCCTCAGGTGCACCTTTAAAAGTTTACATATGACTTGTATTTTGTGAAACTAACCATTGGACTAGATTTGCTTTATATATAGTTATGCATTCCAAAAATCAAGTTGATTTGAGATTAAGAGCTACTTCATCCATAAATGATAAATGAGCGATTATTATTGATTGAAAATTTTAAGTTTGAATCAAATAGCAATTAATCTTGGATTAACTTGATTTTTGGTATGCTTGACCTATACGACAAGATGGTAGGTTTCGCAAAATACGAGTTATAAGTAGAGTTTTGAAGGTGCACTCGATATTAAAATAAATGTATATTCATATATACACACACAATCCTTTTATTATAAAATGCATTTGATGCAACTTTGCACTAGGTGAGCCTCCAAAATTCACGTGACTCGTATTTTGAGAAACTAATCATTAGATTAGATAAACTTCATATGTAGGCAATGCACAACAAAAATCAAGTTGATTTGAAATTAAGAGTCGCTTCATCCATAAATGTCCACAAATGAACAGTTTTATTGATTGAAAGATGTAAGTTTTGGATTGAATAGTGTAGACACTCCATTTTCATAACCCTTCGCTTCCCTTTCTTATCTTTTCTCATGGAGCTTATCATCACATGCATCTATTGATCTCTATTTGACTTGATATTTGTTTTGTTTGTTTTCCCTAAGAGTGGAGAACATGTCCACATGGGTTTCGATATAATCGGATGAGTTTAGCTGGAGAAATAGAGAATTTGCAACTTTAAGGACATTTTTATCATTTCACCACCCAAATGTTCGTTTTTCCTCCAATTCTTGCCTAGTTAATTCTGTTATGATCATAAGGACATACATAATCTATTCGCAAGATTGTTTTAATATTTGATTGGTTTGTGATTAGACTTGCTTAAGAGCGGTTCACAAAAACCCTTTTAAATTCCTTTCTTTTGGTTTCCCAAAAGTACTTTTCATCTTTGATTTCGTTTCAAAACCAATACTTTCAATTAGGTTAGTTAAGTTTTTAAAGATGTTTTTAAATGTTTTTTTTTTATAAATTCCATGATTTTTTCATTACAAAAAATATAAATAAATAAAGAAGCAAATCGAAATTTTCTCAAAAAGTGTATTTGGAGCTATAAGTTACCAATTTCTTTCAAATTTCAACCAATTGACCCAAGATAGAGTATTTTTCATTAAAACTTAACTTTTTCAACCAGAAATTTGAATTTACGGTTTTTACAAAAAAGAAGAGACAAATTCGAACTTAAAACAACCTTAATATGCGCATTTGAAGGTACCAAGACAAAATGGGGCAAAGCCACTGGGCTACAAAAGGGCTCGATATTTTGCCTTTTTTAGATTTTCTTGGCCACCAAGGACCTATTTTGAACCGTTTAATCAATTTTTGAGATGTTTAATCTCAATCATTTATTTCTCAAGATTTTCACTATAAATAGGGACCCTTTTCCTCATTCCCCCTTCAAATCATCAAATCTTTGTTGAGTTTTCCTAAGCATGGTAGAGATGAAGATTCTTAAGTGTTAGTATTGTGAGTTCTACTTCTTCGTACCCTCACAAGAAAGCCTTAAGAGATTGAAGACTTTTGAGTCCTTGTACTGTGAATACTGCTTCCTAGTGTCATTGCATGAATGGCTCAAAAGAGATTGAAGACCCTTGGATTCTAATACTGTAGGTTCTCCTTCCTAGTACCCCTATACGGATGGCTTATGTATATCTTGAAGCCTTGAGTTCTTACTACTAAAATTATCAATTAACTACTTAAATCAAAATTAAGAAACGGAAATTAAAGACAATCACATAGTCATATTTAAGGTCTCGTTTGGTACATTGGATATAAGGTTTGGATTGGATAAAATTAGACAAGATATGCTCTTCCGCTGGATAACTATAACCCTGCTTATCTCTGCCTATCCCCTCCACTATGTTTGGTAGATGTCTAGACACAATCCCATCCAATATTTGGTATGTGATATTCTTACCTCGAATAACATACATTTTTCCTTTTTATTCCAAAAATACCTTTACTCAATTTGATAAATCAAATGCATATTAAACCATTATTACATAGGTTTTGTTTTTTTTTTTTTTGTTAATGCAATCTGATAAGCACAAAATATTCATTGAAATTACTCCCTAATTTATATTTTCTAGTTATTTTATTATATTTAATTTTGTGTGTTTAAAGTGTTCTTGATTTATTGCAAGGCTGTAGAGTTTATATCAGAAAAGATGACAATCAGGACTACTTAAGCTAATAAATACAACTTGAAATGGGTTTCTCACCTACCTAAAATTTCATGGAACTGCAACAAGAGTTGGGTCAACAATTTTGAAGATTTGAGCAACTGAAATTCAAAGTTAGGCAAAGAAATTCATGATCCCAAAATCAGCAGCAAATCTGGACAGATTGACCAAGTTTTGGTAATCTGGCCATAACTTGTGATTCCCATATCCGATTTGGGTGAAATTTGTGGCTCTGGAAAGAGGACTTAAAGAGCTACAATTGTTTAGTTTATGGTATTTCCTGATTCAAACATATTCCAAGTCAAAAATGAGCTGGAAGTGGACTTATTTGCAAAAATCTGAATCTGGCAGCATTTGTCAAAGTGAGAACATGGGCAACCAAGAATTCAAAGAAAGTGGACATTGCTTTTGACTTATTGGATCAGCTGGATCCTTCCCCCATCTCCTATAAATACCAAGGGAATTCACATAACAAAGGGAGAAAAGGAGAGAAAAAGAAGAGGAGGTACAAAGGTGGCAAAGGGGAGAGACTAGTTCTTGGTTATCTACATGGCCAACTAATCTTTGTCTTAGGGGGGAGATGAAGCCCTAATCAAGTATGGTGTATTTTATTGTATTGTGTTATTGATTTGATTATTTGTGTATGAGGATTGCATAACTAGGAGGATTGTATTATTGATACAATTGGTTTTAATGTTTTTATCTCAAATTGTGTTTAATTTCTGTGATTTTAAATACAATGGTTATGCAATGGTTTTCACTGTACATATATTTGGAGATTAAGATGATTCATGCTTAGACAAGATGAGTCGTGCTCACAAATTAATTTAGAGTAGAGTAGGTGAGACGGTTCATGCTATATCTTTGATGAGTTATGCCTAATTTACAAATATATGAATCTTTCTTGATGATGTCATTGGGCTTGTAGCTACAATGAGTCTTGCTCATACCAAATTATAATTTCTTGAAACACGTTACAATAATTGCTTTTTTATACAAGATTAGTGGTGGATTCGAGACCCTAAGTATTTCCTTTCTTGAAGAAAATATAAATTTATTTTGCTTGCATTCCATAGAGTTCAAAATTACAAAAATCATCTTTGTGAATTATTTTAGTATTCAGTTTTCAAAATTAAAATAATCCCAGTACAGTCCCTGTGGTACGACACCCGTACTACCACTATATACAAATTTTTGCATCCTACGGGTAATTGATTTTGACACGATCACAATCCAAGATGGCCCTTTTCACTGACAAATCAGAAACACAATTCAACAATAATGCATATCTATTACAGGAGAAAACCATTATCCCATCCTCGCTAGAACCCAACACCCAATTTAAAAAACCTAAAATACCTAAGCAAAAACTGTAGGATTTTTTATGTGACGAGTTCGAGAAAATAAATAAAAAATGCATATAAGACCTATCATTCATTTGCACCTACAGGCCCAACGAGGACTCCCTGTGCAAAACTTTCCATCCAAGCACTATCATCCTTCACCTCGCCATTAGAATTTTTAATCTTAATCTTGTATTTAGCCTCAAACTCAGCACTTAGCAAAAAAAAAAAAAGAAAAGAAAGAAGCCTCAAACTCAGCAAATCTCCCTGTTCTTCTTTTCCAAAGTGTTATTTAGCCAAGCAATTACCTCCTTGAGCCCCTTTTTATTGCGTTGGACAGCTGGAAGGATCTCTTTAAGTGAATTGATTGACCAACCGCTGTGGAAGAAGAAGACGATTTCTGCGTAAATGGAAGAAGAAGAAAACGATAGCTGTAGTAGATGAAGACGATGATTTGCTTCAATGGAAAAAGGAGAAGAAGGTCACTATGGAAGATGAAGAAGATTATCACTATAGATCGCAATGGAAGAGGAAGAAGATGATAGCTGTAGAAGCCCAAGCTTTCGTTTGTGTCGAATCATTGCAAATGAATGTGCAAATTTTAGGGAAAACAACCCAATTCTTATGTCCCATGATGTTTTAAGTTGGGGATATCTAATAATACCATCCTAATCATCGGTTTATTATATCCTCCAACTAGAGGATATAAAAATCCAAGGATAACTTATCTCGTCCTTAAATAAGGTTATCAAACATGGGATATAAAAAGGGCCAGGTTATTACCACCACTCAAAATACTCTAAACCTCTACTAATTAAAATATTTGTTAAATTCTTTATATCTAAATGTAAATTTACCAATAAGGACATGTCTACTTAAAAGACTTAAAAAATTTCCTATCCCCACCTCACTCGACCCTCAACTCCAAAAACATTATACCATCTATAGACTTCATGCTCTCACAAACCCTAACAACCTTGATATCAAATCTATATTTAAATGAAAAATTAGTGTTTCTCATGGTATATTGAATAATGGATGAAAAAAGTATTGATAGAGATGATATTAGCAACCAAAAGGTAAGTATTTATATACTTTTTATCGGATTTAACTTAAGTTTTTTGTATGCTGAATTTCGTCTTGTTTGGTTTCTTGACTCCAAACATATTTACAATGTTCATTTCTATAACACCAAACCCTTTTAATGCATTCTGACTTTTAAGTCCGAACAAAGTTATTTGGTTTCGTTTTCCATCTCCGAACAAATGGGTATTGTTCGGTTATGTATCTTTGAACAAATAGATATTTTTCACCTCTAGGAGTCCAAACAAGATTGTGTTGTTCCGTTTTAAAACACCGAACAACTTAACTATACAACAATTGAGAATTGTTCATCTATGTAACTGTGAATGGATTTTGAATGTTCGCATTTATAAGTCAGAACAAATAAGAGATGTTCGGCTTTAAAGGTCTAAACATTTTTATATTATTCTTTTTTATAAAGCCGAACATATATACTTTGTTCTTACTAATAGGTCCGAACAAATAAGAGATGTTCGGTTTTGAGTAACCGAACAGTTTCAAAAATTATTTTTTTGACATTGTTTACATGTTGCAGGGTGATGATGTGTCCACTCAAAATAGCGTGGTTGAGTCTGCTTTTGTTATGGATTACAATAGTGAGTTTACTACTTATGTGGGCATTGGCGTTAGCATCAGCATTAGTCGCCAGTGAGGCAATGGTGTTAGTTCATGTCGACGTCAACTTGTGGTGGCATTGGTTCGCGTCAACGTCAGTGTCGGTGTCGGCATTGGTTTCCGGTGAGGCAACTCGCCGTCGGTCGCCGTCAGTTTCTAGTAAGTCTTGCCAAGGACAATGCCATTTTCTTTGGTAAAGGACAAGGGGCTTTAGAGGTGGATGGGTTACAGGTTGGAGGTGGGGTGGGTGGAGTGGAACAATGTTTAGAGAATTTTTTATTAAGGGTATTTTAGAAAGATAAGGGGTGCTTTCGGTAAAATTTGAGGGGATTTAATTAGTGGGGAGCTTAGAGTATTTTGAATGGTGGCAATAGCCTGTCCCATATAAAAATCCCAGGATAGACTTATCCATCCAAACCCTATATCTCGCGTACCAAACGAGGCATAAGTGTTATGGACCTTTTACCTTTGGTTTTAGACCTTTTGGTTTCGGGAGGGGGCCAACTACAAATTTTAGGCCCAATTATATATGTCTACATTATGCCTATATGTGTACATAAATTACCAAAAATATTTAAAAATTTGGGGGAAGGGGGCCATGGACCCTAGGCCCAATTATAATGAATACGGATCATACTACTTCAATTTCTTATTTTCCAAAATTAATTAAGCGTACCAAATTCACTTTTAAGATTGTTGGAAAAATCATGTTAAATACACATTGTGCTTGATTAATTTTGAAAAATAACCATAAGAAATATAAATGACATAACAAATTAAAAAAAGAAATACTTATCAATTTGTACGATGTCGAGGCGTGGAAATTAATCCATTGTCCTTAAAGTGAATTCACCCCCTTTGTGCAATAAGTGGTTGTCGGCGATCACCCTCCAGGATTACAACGACTTTTGTTATATGTGTGCACTCATATAAAAAGGTCCGAACTCGTTAGAATATATGCCCATAGAAAAAGTAAAAGCTCCATCAACAACATTAAAATTATAATATAAATTCAGTAGGGACAGAAGATAGATGCATAGAGGAGATGGAGGAAAAATGCAGCTCTTCTTCCTGTTTCCTACCTCAAATATACACCATATAAATAGGTGCTTTAAAGGAAGATGGATAACGGTGAGTGGAGTTAACCACTACACGTTCACATGACGTTGATAAACCTTAGCTTCATCATTTGCAAGGGACTTTTATAAAGTAACCCATGGTTACCTTCCAAGTATGAAAGTCCAAGAAAAACAAAGTAATTTAAAGCATAAATTCCAACAGCAAGTTACAGACAGCCATGGCTATAAGAGTTCCTTTCCAATTGCAAAGACTCTTACAGAGAAATAAAGAGAGATATAGAGCGAGCACCTTCCAGTGAGCATGCTAATATTTTTCTTGGCAAGAGAGTCTGAAGGTTGGGGTGAAGTAAAAGCCAAGTTGTTGTGCAAGAACGTAAATTTGTTTTTCAGAGCATCTAATTTTAATTATGGAATGACCAACCTTCTTGGTAAGGAATGTAAATTTTTAAATTTTGATTTTCAAATATAATTTTAACCCATTTCAATTGTGGACTAATTAACCTTTTCCACAAGGAATGTAAATTTTTAAATTCTAATTTCAATATATAATTTTAGCCAATTTCAATTATGAAACGGTCAACCTTTTCAATAAAAAATGTAATTTGATTTTAAAATTCTGATTTTAGTATATAATTTTAGCCAATGACATAATGCCACATTATATGAATAGTGGGCTTAAATTGAGGAGAACGGATGATTAATGAAAGCGAGAATTAGAGAGGGACAACCAAAGAACGCTACCACGTTAGGCTATTAGCGAACTAGTAAATTATAATAATATAGATATAGATTAGATTGGATTTTCTATTTTCTTACTCTATTTATTTATTTTTCACTTTAAATTTCTTACATTTAATAAAGGTATAGTTAAGCGATGTGCCTGTGATAAGCTCTTGGTATGTGAAAAAGAAGGCCTAAGAGACGTGTCACGTTGCACACTCTCTTTTATATGAAGGGTAAATTACATTTACACCTCTTGTGTTATCTGATAAATACACTGCACATCCTTTATTTTCAAAAAATACATTAGACACCTCTTGTCATAATGGATTCATAAATGGTGTTAATCGTAGGAGGAAATGACTGAATTGCCCTTATATAAAAAGTATTTTTTGAAGCTAAACACATTTTTTACTTGAGAAATCCCATCTCCTCTTCTTTCTCTTTGTATCTTTATCAATCATGGTGATGATGGCTTCATTGATGATCCACCCCTTCATAGACGTTTCCTCCTCCTCCTCCTCCTCTCTCTCTCTCCGTCTTCATGAAATTCTGTCAAAAACTCAAACAAATGAACGAAAAATCAAGGATTAAATGGGTTACCGAATGGATGGTGGCTCAAATTAAGAGAAAATGCAGGTACAACAGATATTTGGTAGTGTCATTGGTCGTCATTGATGAGTTTTGCAATTGAAACGCCATAGATTTCATGGCTACATTAATTTCTAACAATAAATCTCAGAATTTTTGTGGGTCGATTCGAATGGCAGTGGTGAGTTGTATGTCCAAAAATGGGTTTTAATGGTGTACCATGAAAATGGCCGAAATTATGGTTGAAACTTGGTGAACCTTGTATTGCATCAAAGCATGATCACGTGAACCTCTCTTCAACATGCCTTTGACCACAAAAAAATAAAAATAAATAAATAAATAAAGAGCCAATCCTAACAAACATGCATGCTCCATTTTTTGCAAAGAATCTTTGAAGTAATAACAAAAATTAATAACAGCAATCTACTCCATTTCAGCCTTACCTTTGCCAACTGATTTGTGCCTTTCCATTTAATAGAGATCTAGATTATTGACCATTTTCTCTATATAAATCTTAGCCAACTTTTTGGTCTGGAGGTTTTAAATTGAGAATGCATGAAAGTTATGACGAAGTGGGCCAGACCTGCTGCAATCACAACTTCAAAAGTGGGCAAGATAGCCATGGCAGGTCAGGCGGGTTTGCTATGTAAAAATGAATAGAGACGGTAAATGGTAAGAAGCTTTCTTAAATAACAAATTAAAAATTTTTTTTTTCCAAAGTTGTTCAAAATGATGTTTTCTAATGAATAACATGAGTCAGTTCTCATAAAAACCTTTTATATTTTTCATAAAATCTTGACAAGTATAAAAAGATTACAATAACCACCCTCCTTGGATTTTCACTGCGGTAACCAGTGAACCCACAATATAAATTTCTAGTCTTGTGATGAGGCCATAGCAAAATATGTAGTGTGGATTTAACTAAAATCAAAGCAAGCACTACTCTGGTATATTAGGTGGATGAAGCCACCATCGACGTAGATTAAAATAAACATAGATGGATGCTTTTTGGGATCAATATAGGTGGTGACCAAGAGGTTTCATCGATCATCAACTCATGTAGAGCAACCAATAGGCGTTTCTACACTCGAACCGTCTTCCCTCTCCGGCTCTTCTGTTTTTTTTTTTTTTTTGTTTTTTTTTGGTTAAGGGGGGCCAAGGCCCAAACAATCCCAGTCTTGCTTAATCAGAATCTTGCAAGCATCGGTGAGGGCCCTGTTATGCAATTTCAGCTTCCTGTTCCTTTTTTTCTCCTTCCAGAAACCCGAAATGGGTCCGTGTATGTAGCTTTTAGGGATGGGAATTAAAACACGGAGTTTTAACTTTCTCATCTTTATCCGTTGGTTAAATGGGGCATTTAGGAACCTTTTTTGCATGACATTGGCGAAAAAGGTTAAATATAAGAGCATCTCCAGTCATGTGAGCTTAAAAATGGTGAGCTATTGCTATTTTAGCACATGCTACAGTGCCAAATGTTATAATTTAGCATAAGGTGCTCCAATGGTGTAAATGTATGGTGTGCTATTTTTTGCCACAACTTCAATTCCCTCTATTTTTTTATAAACTACCAACTACTATCTTCCAACTTCCATTCTCTCTCTCTCTCTCTCTCTCTCTCTCTCTCTCTCTCTCTCTCCAGATATTTCCCCTTCTTTTTGACTCTCACACTTCAAACCCTCTTTTCTGCTCTTCACCAACTATGTGCAAAGCTTTGGCCGATAAAGGGTATGCAAAAAGGGGGTCGTGCGGAAAGTGAGGAAGGATTTTTGGACTATGTGCAAAGCCTTAGCCGAGAAAGGGTATGCAAAAGGGGTCGTGCGGAAAGTAAGAAAGGATTACTAGTTGGGGAAATTGAGATGCTTGAAAGTAAGAGATGAACCCAAATCTGTGATTCAATTCAACGGTAACTCAGGAAATGTATGTTTTCTGAATGCAAATTTCTTGAAGTGGGATGAATGGGCTAAACATAAGAGTATGTTTTCTGATTTATATATATATATATATATATATAGGATGATGATCAGGTAAGCTCGTGCTGATGTAACTTACGTCAACACCCGCATTGGGAGTTGTACCTTATGCATTAGTGGATTATGAAGTACATTGGCTCAATGCAAGAGGTACAACCCCCAATACCTGGTGTTGATATAACTTATATCAACACGTGTTGACCTGATCGGGACTGTATATATATATATATATATATATATGATTTCAGTATTATGTTTGAAAATATTGTATTTTTAGGATTGTTTGGTTATTGATAAAATTTTAGAAATGGAGGAAGAGAAATATCTGATTTTTCATATTTGCTGCTGCGCTGCTTGTTGAGAAATGGAGGGAGTGGTGTATTTGGTTGCTGAGAAGGGGAGGGAAAGCTGATGTGGCAAATATAGCAATAGCTCACCCTTGTGCTAAGCTATTGCTATATTTAGCACATGCATTTAGCTCACCATTGGAGCATCCCAACTTGTGCTAAATGCTATAATATAGCAATAGCACATCATATAGCTCACCAGTGGAGATGCTCTAACGGGTAATTGATGGAAAGGAGGTAAGTGTACATTATTTTCAAAAGTGAGGGAGTGTAGAGTAATTCCATAAACACAGTGGTGCAGATGTAATTTAACCTTATATTAAAGTATCTAGATATATAGATTATTCCTTTATTTAGTCAGGGCATCATCAACATAAGATCACATTGTCTTTGATTTTCTATTTTCTTACTCTATTTATTTATTTTTTTCCTTTGATTTTCTTCCCTTATTTAATAAAGGCACAGTGAAAAGATGTATCATATGACAAGCTCTCAGTATGTGGAAAAAAAAAAAAAAAAGGTCAATGTCACGTGGCACACTCTATTTTATATAATTTATATCTAGTCTATAGTAATATAGAAAGCATTTATAACTCTGATTGGATGTACAGGGTGGGGTACCAAAAGGCTCTCATCAATTTTTATAACGCAAGCACAAATTGGAGATCATTTGATCAAAGAATCTTAAAAGTCCCAAAATTTTAACTCGCCTAAACAACCATCTCTATGAGATTTCTATTGTCAATGCTACGAGGAAAAGACAGTCACCAATTTTTTAAAAACTCCTACCAGATCCCACTTTACTCTCCTCGTAAATTCTAACTTCTCATAACTTCTACCACTTCTCTCCCTATTTCTCCTCACTCACCCATAATTATCTCTCTCAATAATGTTTTTCTCTCACACTACACTCTTAACCATCTCACACCTCTTTCCTAAATTCTTAATTTTTTTTTTGGGAAAATGACGAAATTGTGGTCAAGAATAAAAGTAATCCTAAAAAAGGGGCCAAAACTTCTCTATTTCATTCAAAGTGGTGATAATGAACTTTAATTCTTAAAAGAGGGGAATTAAACTTGAATGTCTTTTATACCCTTTTACTAAATTTTTGGCACCCCGCCCAAATTCCCTCTAGTCAAACCCTCCCACTCTCCTAATTCTTGGTTTTCTAATCCTCTCTTCACTTCACAAAAAGCAACCAATTACAAAAATACCTTTTGCATATTGAGTTTTCAAAGAGGATGTAATGACCTGCAAAACACATTCAAATTTATGAATTCGGTACAAATAAAAACTCTCCAAAAATGAATTTCCGTTGAAATTACAAAATATTGTATAGCTGTGGAAAGTGATGGCTAACCCAAAACTTATGTGAATATACATTGCTCAACTCATTAAATAATTTAGGCACCGTTTGGTTGCACTTTTTAAAAGATCTTTTTTTAAGTAGAAAAAGTCTTTTTTTACTTTTTTGCCTTTTGCTTTTAAGTAGAAGCAACAAAAGCAAAAGCCTGTTTGGTAAAATTGATTTCACCGGTGATCTTTTGGATGTCATGGGAAATTCTATCGAATCATCATTGCTCAAATGGAAGCCCAGAATAGGCGCATCTTCTCTTGATCGTGAATTTTTCAAGTTAAGGTCAAACTCATCCGAAAGATAAAAATGACTTTTAAAAGCAAACCTTCATTGCTTTTGCTTAAAATCCAATATTTTGCTTTTTGCTTTCTAGAAGTCCTTTTTAGTTCCTCTAACCAGACAGTCCTTTTTGCTTGGCCCTAAGGTTATTTGACTAAGGGCATATCTGAGATTTTAATGATAATAAAGGATCGATGTTAATACTAATGGTTTAATATGTCAAGACAATGATCAAAGCTAGGTACTTAAGTACAAATTATATCAAGCATAAGCAAGGATCGACTATCTCAAGACATATCTATGACATGGCACATCAAGCACAGGCTCAAGACATCAAGAACAGTCAAGCATAGCACCATATGAGCATATAAAGCATGCAAAAGACCTACAAACACTCAAGACCAAGCTAACAACATCAATGAAGATTCTTAGATAGCTATGAGTGAGGTTTTACGTTCTTAATGTACTTGATTGCTCATAATATCACTCTATTGACTTAGATGGACCTTAGGACCCTTGGTTGAATTGATTTCATCAATTGGATAAGGCCTAAGTTGACATTGTTGGACTTAATTGAACAAAACTTTTGGAAAATCAATTCGTGGTGCTCACTACACATTTCAGTTGACTTAGAAGCTCATTCAGTCGACTCAAATGTGTATTTAGTCTACTCATAACCCTTTTCAGTCGACTGAATATATCAGAGGGCATAGGGCTTAGCCTGGACTGATTCTACCTAAATCAGTCAATTGAATCCTCAATTCAGTCGACTGAATTGGCAAATCAGTTGACTGAATTGTGATTCAGTTGACTGATTCTACGATATCAGAACTCCAACGGTTAGTTTTTGAAAGGTTGTTGATGCATTTAATGCCTCCAAATAGCTCTTTCTCGGCATTTATTGTTTCAAACAGTCATTCTATGTAAACAATAATTCAAATGCATTTATTATTACCAATACAAGAGCATTCATTGTTATCAATCTTCTAGCCCTAAATTCATAAAAGAGTATTCATTGAGTAATCAATTAGAAGAGAGCTGAGCTATTAAATTCTGTGTTTTTTCACTCTTGAAGAGAGTGTTCTTGTACACAATCTCATCTCTACAATCTTGTAATCAAGGGTTGGTGATAACCCCAAATTTAACACTTGAAGAAGTGTTGTTGAGCAAGTGTTAGTTGAAAACACTTTATTTGTAAAGGTTTGCTACTCCACCTTGAAGGAGAGTAATAGTAGATTGGTAAATTCTCAAGCGAGTTCTTAAGGCGAGAACGTAAGCATGAAAGCTGAACCTTGTTAAATCTTGTGTTTGCATTCTCTTACTCATTCTCTTTATTGCTTATTATTGAAATTTCTCTCATTTGCAATAATCTAATTTTAAGTTTGTCATCATAGTTTTTATTTAGCTATAAACCCTATTCACCCCCTTCTAGGGTTGTATACTTGGGATAATAGCTTTTACAATTTTTTGCTTTTAAAAGCAAAAAGGATCTAAAAATAAGTGCAACCAAACAGTGCCATAACTTACATCAATTTTATAGAAATACAACTAAATCTACCCCATAATCTATTCAAATCATGATCCCTCTTCAACTACGTGCCTAACAATGCTTACCTGAAAGTGTTATTTATATAACACAATGAGTTAGACAGCCTAGTAAGAAAACATTTACACTTATTTTACACTACATCAATTTTAAACACAATGGGTATATTAATTGTTTTTTGATAAACACAACTTTTGAAAATGACATCCACATTGTTTATACCATTCCCAATGCGTCATGTACAATAGATTTTAAGATATAAAAATAACTTTCCAGAATACTACTCATATTGTGGCACATTATCTCAAACTAATCTCAACATTAATAATTTCTCATACTTGAGTTTTCGTTGTCATTTGCAACTTGCAAAATACAAATCAAAATAACATGCATAGGACTCTTGTCGTACATGTACGCTATTGATAACACACACAGGCCACTTGCCGTTCATGTATGTTATCTCAACCACAGCACATATGTCCCTATCATATATGTATTTCAGGCATGACCCACTTGCTCAATAACCCAGTATATTAGTACACTAACTGCAGAGCATATCTGACTGGATCTGCCTCGGCTGACCCTCCACAATTTGTTATTAACCACAAGAATAATAATAATAATAATAATAATAATAATAATTCATATTTAATGAAAACATCTCATATATAATAATGTGTCACGATATGAAATAATATCATTTCCAAGTATAATGGAATAATCCACTATGTATAACCAATTAACAACTCCCAACAATATCCATATCCAAAATTGAAGTCCAAGGCCAAATCAAAATTACATAAAGATGTATGGATCAAAAAACATTTTTATGGAAAATGTACTATAATTTCCTAGCATGTCCCAAAGGCCCCTACAGTTTATATCTTAAAATATACGTGTTCAAATCTTGATTTTCTTGATTTTATGTAAACCAGACTAATAAAGATTTTTGGAAAAATATGTATTAGGATGAAAACCTTCTCTTTATAAAATAAATTTACCAATTTTATCCGAAATCATTTTGCTGGAATTTCCGAACAATATTAACCAACAAGTAGTGTTTTAATTTCTGGGAATAAACCAAAAAGAATTTGATTCTGAAACTTTTTATACAAAAAGTAGGCATAAAAATGGTATTTCTTGTAAACTTTCATAAAATTATAACATGGATAACCCCTTTAATAAATTCATTCAAAACACCCTTTCTGCTGTCAAATGAAAAATACAGCATAACAGATTTGTTTTGTAAATTCATTTTAAAATAGCAATTCAACTTCAAAAGGCATGAAAATCTCCAGATTTGGAGTTCAATATCTTAAGAATATATAGGAAAAACAGAATTTATAAATAATGTTTCTAGCCCCAGATATAATTTTAAACAACACAATATCTACAGAAAATTTCTGTATTTCCAGCATATAACTCATCTTCTCTAAAAATTCATAACTTTCTCAAATCTTAACAAAGTTAAGTGATTCAAAGGCCCAATGAAATCTTGAGAAGTATACTTTTAGATTCCATGGTTGGTTCTCATTAAAACAACACCCATTAAATCAGATTTCGAAATAGAGTTTCAGGTTCTAAAACTCTAACCTAAACTTTGAACTTCAATTATTTATAACACTCTTAATCATTCCTCACCAAATTTCATAGGTAACAATTACATTCTAAATGGACACAAAGTCCCCAATAATAGAATCAAATAATTTAGTGTATAAAGAGAATTAAACTATTATAATTCGAACTCCATTAAAGCATAGTTTTAAGCTTTTAAACTCAAAGTTTCCAAACCAAATATTTAAATTGAAACTAGGAATCAATGTAAAATAAAAATAGGAGTTAATCCTCACCTAACAAACTCAAATTCTATATATATTTTCTATAGAAACTAATATTCACACTACAACTAGGTTCCAAAAGATCATTTCTTTATACGCACAGCAAATAATTCCATTCTTAAGCTTGTATCAAACTTATTAATAATAGAGAGAAAATTTTACAACTCAACATAATTATAAAAACTTGGTTTTTATTTCATAAAAGCAATCTCGCGCACTAAAGGGTGAAATTTGCTAATACTTTTCTTTAATCAAACATCACACTTGCACTTTCTTAAAACAGGACAATTTAGGTTTGAAAATTCATAACTAAATCCAAAAAATTTCAAATTCAATGAGTCAACCTTTTTGAGAAGGCTTAAACAATGTAACAATTGATCACCACCCAAAAGCCATATGGTTCGAAAATCACTTCAAAGTCAGACAACAGAATCTGGAAATCCAAAGACAGCTTGGAGTAACACGTACAAATCAATTTTCTGGGTTTATTTTATAAAGATTTGGGTTTCAAAACTTATATTAATAAAAACTAGATTCATCAAGCTTTCAAACCACATAAATTTCGCATCAAACAGACTTCAATAACTATTTTAAATTCAATTTCTAATATAACCCATAGCAGCAGACATTTCCATACATCAACTCAGTTCAACTTTGGAAATTCACCAAAAATCGAATTTTCAATATTTTTAGTTGAAACCAATGACAAAAGAATCACTTGTAAATGTACTTTAAATACCCCAAAATCCTAGACCTAAAATCAAATTCCATCTACAGAAAATTCTCATAAAATTGTCTACTGTTCAGGATTTTCAGGATAAATACAAGGGAATTAGATTTAAACTTTTGGAGCATTAAAGCTTCAAGAACCTTTCTAATATACATAAAATAAGAGGAGATGATTTTTCTCACCCGAAATATAAATCTTAGTTGCTCAATTCAAGCTCCCAACTTCAAACCTGTAAATTCCTCTTCTTTTTCTCCATTGTATTCTCTCTCCCTCTCTCTCTCTCTTATCCTTTCTTTCTTTCACTTTCCAGCAAAAACTCCTTTCTCTAGAGATTGCCCGCCTATTTATAGATTGGAATGTATGAGAAAAACCTTTTGCAAGCTTGACACCTATTTTTGTCATGCAAAAATGGTTAAGCTGCAATCTTTGTAAAGAAGACACCTCGATCATGCTTCAATGCCACCCCTTTGATCACATTTTTGCCACATCACAAACATAATTCCAGCATAACTATAGGCTGCCACATAACCCTTCTCCATCTACTCTTCCAATTTTATAAGATTTTCCCAACATACTTCTTTATAATATACTATATATAACTATCAAAGAACTTTCTCCCACTCCCATATTCAGAATGCTTCTAGGCATTACCACTGCCTTCCATATATTTATAAAATAATATTATATATACATATTCATCACCAAAAGTTCATTCTCCCATCCACGTTGACATCATTTAAAATATTCAATCAAACTAAATTTATTATTATAAAAATAATAAGTGTCTATATACGACAGTAGAATAATATTCATGCGTGCATTCCAAATCAAATTCGACCCTAACATAATTTGAAATTAATGTAATAAATATCCAGGGTGTTACAAAGGAAGAATTGAGAAACCAACCTCAAAAGAAAATTTTGATGAACCGACAAAGGAAGTAAGGAATGCTTGATCTTTGCATGTAAGATATGAGAATTTCTTAGATTAAGGACGGATTATATAATTAAATCGAGTTGGAAAATTACAATAACTACATTTAATATTATTTCCTTTTGATACTAGTGTGAACAAATTACACTGAACTTCCCTACTTTTTGGTGGGTTCTCTTAGCATAATTTGTTTCAGATTGATTTTGTAAATTATAAATTTTGGATTGTAGGGGTTACTCTCTTATTAAAAAATAAAAAATTAAAAAAAAAAAGAAAAAGAATAGGATTTCAATACTTTTGAGTCTTACCTTTTCTTTTCTTTTTCTTTTTTATTCTGAAAAAAAAAAAATTTATAGTTATTGATTTTTAAGCAATAGTCATTCAATAGGATTGGATGCATTTAGAGAATGTGTTTCAATCCTATGTGGACAGAGATTATTTCAACATTAGCTTCCAACAATATAAATGATTATTATTTTACTTGAAAATAAATATGATAGGTATTTTGGAATTATTGTTAGGGATCCTTTCAATTCGGATAGAGGAGAACCTCATGAAAGAGAGGATATTTTAGATGGAAGGATAAAATGTAAATTATTGAATGGTATATAACAAATCCCTTTTTTCAGGAACTAGAGTTCATTATCACCCTTCTTAATGGAATACAACAACTTTCACAATTTTTTGAGATTTACTTTTATTTTGACCTACTATTTTGTCATTTTGTCATTTTCTTTTCCTCTTGGTAAGATTCTACACTTTCCTACTTTTTGTCATTTTAAAATTTTAGAATAGAGAATGAAGTAATTACCAGTACTCGTCAAAATTTTGTACGACTCTTCACAATTTTTTTGGGTAAATTACATCTAGAACCCTTGTATTTACAAACAAATAAATTGATCACCCCCTATAGTTTCTGAAATTACACTGACACCCTTACTTTCGAAAATAATATACACGTAACCTCCTTCCATTAACCAACTGTTGGGAGCTTGAACATGGCTGGCTGATGTCACATAAAAAATGATCAAATATACCCATTTTGACCCTATTAAAGCTGAAATTTGGACCATTAACGAAAACAAAAAGAGAGAGAGATGTGGAAGGTTCATGCATATTCTAACATGTGCACTGAAGTTCGCCAATGATGCCATGAATGGGAATGTGAATATAACGTGGTGAGAGGCCAGATTGTGAAGTGTGAACACTGTGCATTTGACTAGCAATGCTTTGGCTTTGATCGATTAATAACTACTTTTCATGGTTAGCTCATCCCATTTTGATGGATGTGAGATTACTTACAAGTTAGAATGATGAAGTATTCTAAACTTACTTCTATCCTATAGTGAGAATCTTATTTGAGGCAGTAAATATTTCTCTCTATCTCTTTTTGTGTGTGTATGTTTGTCCTTTTTTTCTTTTTTTTTTTCCCTCCTTTTTTAGTGCAAAGGGAAAAAAAAAAAAAAAAAAAAATTTAATCCCATCACCAACATTCACCAGTCCCCACCTCTTTACCTAACCATTTTTCCTATAACTACAACCCGAAGTCCTATAATTCCTTTCATCCCAATTTTCCTTTTCTCCATTCGAACCTGCATTTTCTCCATTATTGTACAGTTGTACCCATCCAAGCCCCACCATCATCACCACCTCTTTTTTTTGATGGGCAAAAATAATTTATTAATGGTACAAGGGGAAAAGAACACCAAAAGAGATAGATACCACCAGGTAGCTATGAATACCTCAGACACCTGGATACAAACACCAAAACTGCAAGAAGTAAAAGACTAACAACGACACCAGTATAGAGACTAACAAGCGGCCTAGGAACACATTGTAGGCACATGAGATTTCAAGACACGTGTCGAAAGTGGAAAGTTATCCATAGGCAAAGAATGGGGTCCCACAGGGACACGTTGGAGTCATGAGACGCATGGCACGTGACTAGCATCATGTTCCATCCGCAAGGGTTAAGAGTCATGAGAGCAAGGCGTACGATCGAGGAAAGGGGAATGTTTCAGGGGTATAAAAGACAAAGAGAGTGTCGAGGATGAAGAGCCGAGTGTCGAGGATTGGGAGGGTCGAGGATCATAGGAAGGGAGGAGTCGAGGTCGACTCAAAAGGCCATTCCCTCTATGATACCTCGGCCTCGTATGAGACAAATTAGTAGGCATTTAATGATTGACATAAGTTAGTAGAAGAGTTGGTAGAACACACTGACTGTATCAGAGGCCACCTTACTTAAGGACCTTCGAGGACCCAAGCCCAAGTACGAATGACGCAACAAGGGATGGTCTTGCTGATCCTGAGAAGATCTGCAAGCCCAATAACCCTACTTGCTCCGGCAGAGCATTAAATGCCCCTGTGAGGTCATTCGAAGGGATCCCTTGAATTGTCATGTCATTCCTGTTCATTGAGTAGTCACATCTTGGGCTCACTATATAAAGAAACCCAAGCACTGAAGAAAAGGATTAGCAAAAATAGAGAGAAAAGAGGAGGTAAGAGGAGAAAAGAAATAAGAGAGAAAAGATAAAGAACATGAGAGGAGATAACCAGAGAAGATACTCCTCTGGTCTAGGAAGAAGTCTCCTATAGATAATGTCTTACTAAAGTCCCATAGATTCCCGATCATCTCTTACCCAGAACGGTGCCCTTGCACTCACCTTTCATTCTCCTCACGAGCAGTTCATTTCTCACGTGCTTTACTGTAGTTTTCTTCACGTGCCAACCTCTCTCTGTACTTTCCTTGCTTATTATATTGAATCCAGAATCTCCCCTTCTACATTTTGGCGACTTCGCTGGGGAGGTAGCACGCGATGGTAAGCACCAGACGAAACAACGAGCCTGCTAATCTAGAGGGCGAAGAGATCAACGAGTCACGCCCTAAGAGAAGATCCCGTAGACCCAATGACTAGCCAAGTTCAGCCTATGAATCAACCATATGGCATGCTGGCTCATTATGGGTTGGGTAGCTCCGTCCCCCCATAAGCTACTGGCGCACCCACGCTGCCTCATGGGGCCGCCTCGCCACCTGTGGTTCCCACAGACTTTGCAGCGGCATTTGGTCCCTTGCTGGCTTCTTTCCAGGACACTCAGAATCACATCTTTGCAGCGCTGCGAACTATCCAGGAAGGCTCTTCAGTCAGAGGGTCCTTCTCACACAACCCTCCACTGAGGAATAATTCGCAAGATGAGCAGAACGTCCCACCAGAGCCACCACGCGGAGGGCGTGGAACGGTGGAGCCCCATATTCCCCTTCAACAGCCTGAGCTACCCGATGGAACAGATTCGGACGCCGGTGGACCATTGGTGAACGAGGCCCTTGTGAGAAAAGCGGTGACCTCACCACTAGCGCAATACATTACTGTGTTAGAAATGGAAGGGATTCTCACACAAGAGAGGGCCCATAGTGCTGTCCCCATCATGCTTGATCTGGACCTTTTACCACCTTACCCGATAGAGCTGGCAGGACAGCCTTACCCAGTTGGATATGCGGCACCACTAAAGTTCCCTTTGTTTAATGGCCGAAAGGGAAATGCGAAGGAACATGTGGTGCGCTTCCTTGACTCCCTAGGGGCATTTTGATGCAATGAGGGATTGCGGCTGCGAGAATTCTCAAAATCACTTACAGATTTAGCCTATACTGGTATACAAGTCTCGAGGCCAGCTCCATGACCTCGTGACCTCAGATGTCCCGAACCTTTCACAGACAAATTCTTCTACATGGAGGAGCATGTCAGCATCATTTTACTAAGTCAAATTCGGCAAAAGGCGGGAAAAAATTTGGTTGGTTATGTTTGCAGATTCAGAGAAAAGGCGATGGAATATTTGGAGCCCATTTCCGAGTCCAAGCTGGTAGACTTATGCGTACTAGGAATGCAGCAGACTTTCAAGCCATACATAGTTATCCACACGTTCAACAACTTCCAACGACTCATCGATGCAGCCAGACAAATCAGCGATAGTATTTTGCAACCACGAAACCCTCCCGGCACCAAAACACCGTGGTGGGGTGAGAGGAGAAACCCACCCACAGTGGCCGCAGCTAAAAACTCGAAGAGAACTCGAGGGGGTGCTTCCGAGGAAAAATCCGAGGTCAATGACGCACCACCTTATCCTTGTAGCATGAAGGAAGTGCTTATTATCCTCAATAAATGGGTGCAAGATGGAGCAATAAATCTTCCTGAGGTTGGACAAGAACCATCCTCGGCCGACAAAAAACACGAACGATACTGTGCCTACCACTGGCGGGTTAAGCACCCTACAAGTGATTGCTGGTCCTTGAAAAGAATCTTCTCCAGAAAAGTCAAGGCTAATGAGCTCGAGTTCACGACCTCCCCTGATGATGTAAGCACGACGCCTTATTCGGAGCACGGCAAGAGGAAAGAGCACGTGTATACCGTGGCAAACCGCAGCGTCATGGAACTCAATACCAAAGAAGAAAAGGAAGCAGATATATCCGGATATGAAACGATGGCTGCTAAATTACAGGATCACCAAAAGTTTCATCACTTTTATGACCAGATGGGTTTTAATGAAAAAACATGATTCAAGGCCACCAAAGCCATGATCAGGATCGCTCATGAGCAGAATGAGGAAAGTTTTGCAGTAGGAGGATCTAGTCACCGCGCCGCGAAGACCCAAGAATCTAGAATAGCCTTCAGTGACGCGAACCTCGACCCTTAGTGCACCATGCATAATCGACCCCTCTACCCTACAGCGCTTATTAATGGAAACGAAGTCAGACGGGCTCTTATAGATGGAGGATCATCTATTAATGTCATGCCACTAGCAACTATTGAGGCTGCTGGGATCTTGAAAGACAGAATAGTAGAATAAGTAATAGAAATTGCGGGTTTCGCCACGGAAGGCCAAGCTACCCTCGGTCACATAACAGTGGACCTCGAGGTGTGGTAGATCAAGAAACCCACGAGGTTCCACGTTATTAGCACAAGACCTTCGTATCACATCCTCCTCGGCCGGCCTTGGATTCACAAGGCAAAGGCTGTTCCCTCCTCCTTACACCAATGTTTAAAAGCAGTGGTAAATGGGAAATGCGTAACCATACCAGCTTCAATAATGCTATTCGAAAGAAGAGAGGCACATATAGTAGAAGCCTCATTTTTTGAAGAGGCAGCACCAGACGGTGAGGCAACCTTCTCGATCCCGAGGTCAGTCCACTTGCCAAAATGGGAAGAGGCACAGAAAGGCAACTTCCTTCCTCCTAGGAAGAGAGCCCGTTCAAGGGCTATGGTGGAAACGTCGGGCCCCGAGGTGGAAAGCAAACAATGCGTGCGGATAGATCTCCCGGACGGAAGGAGTGTATACCGCTTATGATGGTGTATAGAGGAGAGCTCTTCCGTGAAAAAGGGATCTCTCCCCCATGTGTACAACGCCGAAGCTCCTTTGGAACTTGTGGAGGCTTTGGAATGCTTGCAAGATCGACCCCGTCCCCAAAAAGAAGAATTGGAGGAAGTGAATCTAGCCGAGGAGGGGGGAGAACCTCGACCTATATACACCAGCAAGAAGATGACATCAGCAGAAAAAGAGAGACCATCCAGCTCATTAAGCAGTATAAGGAAGTGTTTGCATGGACTTACGAAGAAATGCCAGGTCTTGCAGCCAGTGTAATCACCCTACCACTTACACACCTCCCCAACGACCTTTCTCGTAAAGCAACATCCTCGCCCATTTAGACCAGAGCTTGAAATTCAAATCAAGCAAGAGGTAGAAAAACTTTTGAAAGCCAACTTTATCAAGCCCATCCAACACCCGAATTGGCTGGCCAACATTGTTCCAGTCAAAAAGAAGAATGGGCAGATACGATGCTGCATCGACTACCGAGATCTGAACAAAGCATGCCCCAAAGATGAATTTCCACTGCCTAACATTGATACCCTCGTGGATGCAACCGCGGGACACCAGATGTTCTCATTTATGGATGGATTCAATAGATATAACCAAATCCGCATGGCGGCAGAGGATGCGGAAAAGACGGCTTTCCGAACCCCAATGGGCAACTTCCACTATGAGGAAATGCCCTTCAGACTAAAATATGTAGGGGCAACCTATCAGCGCACCATGACCGCAATATTCCATGACATGATGCATGATACTGTCGAAGATTATGTAGATGACCTCGTGGTCAAATCCAGAACAAGGGAAGCTCATCCTAAGGATTTGAAACAAGTCTTTGAAAGGTGTTTGAAATATAACCTAAAAATGAACCCGCTTAAATGCGCCTTCGGAGTCACCATCGGGAAATTCCTCAGGTTCCTTGTTCACCGCCAAGGGATTGATGTAGACCCCGGCAAGGCTAGAGCAATACGAGAAATGCCTCGCCCTTCCTTGGTGAAGCAGTTAAAAACCTTTCTTGGGCGAGTATCTTATGTAAGAAGATTCATTCCGACGTTGGTCGAGACCATGGCTCCTTTCGCAGCCCTACTAAAGAAGAATGCACGCTTTGACTGGAGGCCAAAGCATGAGGTTGCATTTGAACAAATAAAATCTGCCCTCTCCTCAACCTCGACCATGATAGCACTCGGCCAGGGCAGCCTTTGGTCATTGTAGACACCCCATTTTCACCCCCATGAGTTCATGATAGCATTTGGTTAGGTTTAGAAGCATTTAAGAGTCCCTAAGCCTTAAAGGACACTTTTGCCCTTTTAAGTGTTAGGAGAATAGGTCATCGTTGCATGCATGTTTTTGTCTCTTGGTTGAGTCCCATCACTTGCATTTAGTTTCTAGAATCATTTTGGATATGTGTGTCAAATTTGGTTCAATTCCAGATAGGTTTGGATAGTTAATTAGAACTTTTGCGACTTGAAGGGCAATTTCGTCTTTTACTCCGTATATTTTCCAATTGACTTCCAAATTTGTTCCGGAGTGTTCCATTGACCTTTGAATAATGAAATGAGCCTAATTGAAGTGCCAATTTAATTTATTGATAGGTTTGGGATTGGTTCACGACATTACCCTATGCTTAATTGACCTTTTTTTCGGGTAATCGCCTCATGAAAACCCAGCCACCTGACTGTGGTTTGGGATTCTTGGTTCAAGAATATTCTAGCTTATTCTACATTGAATCCTTGAAATTTTGGCTTTTGAATCACTCAAATCGGAGTTAAAATGAAGAATTTAAGTCTGTTTAAAGTTAGGAGTCCAAACTGAGTCAGGAATCCTTAAAACTGAGGAAACCTGAGTTCACTCTCGGGTGACCGGTTCACCCAACTGGTCCAACCGGTTCACCCAACTGGTCACCCGAGCATTTCGTCCTGATTTATCTCCTTTTGAATTTTTGACGAAATGGGACTTTACCACTCCGATTTTCAGCCTTCTAAAGGACTTCTAAGCCTATTGGGAGGTGGTTTTGAGTTGTTTAACATTCATGGGATTTAATTACAGCTCTAGATTGATTTTACGGTGAATTAATCTCAACCATTGGTTCATATGGTTGGTTGGTTATAAATAGAGGCTCATTCATCAGCATAAAGGATTTTGGGTGACTTTTGACACTTCATACTTATAAGAGAGAGAGGGACCACGAGTTTGCACACACCCATATCACTTGGAGGAGGCTTTCTACTGCAATTTTGAAGAGGAACTAGAAAGGAACCAAGCCAAAGAGAAGGAAGAACGTAGCGAAGACCCTTGCTTTGTTGTGAGTTTCCTTTGCATCCTTTTATGATTCCTTCTTCTTCTACTCCATTCTTTGCATAACTATGGCTTAGAATTGAATTAGGAATCATATATACTCTATATTTTAGAGTGTATATGATTCAAAGATGATGAGAATGCATGTTAGTGGATTAGGATTGTGAATTGTTTGTTGGTAGGATAGTTTCTCTCTTAAGGATAGAGGTACATTTTGCATAAAAAATCAGTTGATGTGTTTAGGCCGTTTTCTCTTCATGGTTCAATTATATGCATGATTTTAAGTATCTTTTGTATAAGACACTTGCTGTGTAAGCCTCATCTTCATAGTTGTATAGATGATTATCCTTTTCGAGGATAATTATCGTCCTTAGAGGGTGAGGTTGTGCATGGGTGCTTTCTGGAGTGTGTTTAAGTGCGCTGTGAGTTTCTTTGCATTCTTAGGTATATATTTTACGTAGGATATGTGAAGAAATCATTCATACGGAGTGATTTCTACGTAAAATTATCTCCGGGTGGTTTTACTTAAGAAAGCTCGCCGTAAAGATGATTATTTCGCATTCTTACATAAAATACTTACCTAAGGCATCATGTTAGATTTTCTTTTCATGTCTAGGATTGTCATATGATATTTTCATCATGGTAATGCCTATTTAGCATGTTTTCGATAGTTTTGTGCATGTTAGGGTGTTTAGGGCATATAAGAGCATATAGGAGCATACTAGGATTGTGTCTTTCTTTTGATTTTTGTTATTTGCATGAGTTTTAGGTCATTATATGCATGTTTAGTATTCTGTCCAGATTTGAATTAGGCCTTCTAACGATGATTTGAGCATGAATATGAATGGTTTGAGCTTAATAATTGCCTTATAGAATACATAGGGTGATTAATCGGTGTTTTCTCGATGTTTCGGGATAATTTGCATATGGTAAGTGGTTCATGGTGAGTATTGTGTGAGTTGTTCTCTTCTCCCCCCTTGGGTTATTGTCTTTACTTTGGATTAGAAGTCTTAAGTTTCCAACTCTCTTAAAATTCTGTTTTAATTAGAGTTCTATCTCTTTTAGAATTCTACTTTTCTCAAACTTCTTTTTAAATTAGAGTTCTATCTCCTTTAGAATTCTACTTTTCTAAAACCTCTTTTTGGATAAGAGTTCTATCTCTTTTCAAATTCTATCTTTTCTCAAATTCCTTCTTTGGAAACTCTTCTTCTTTTTAAAACTCTTCTTTTCTTTTAATGGAAACTTAGGGTTTATAGTTCATTGTAAAGGGAGTAACCCCTTCTCAATCGAACTACGTGGACTTTGATCCTTACATCTTTGTATGTAAGGTACGTAGGCGCTCATTTGATGTTTAAGTCCGCCCTAGGATACTAAGTATCCTAGGTTTTCTTTTTCTTTCTTTTTTCTTTCTTTCTACCCATTTGTCCATCACATATATGCTAGAGGAGTAGGATGGACCCATACTTATACATTTATCCATCACATATTTGTTAGTGGATAGGATGGATTTGTTTGCCTATTTTGTATCTCTTAATTGCTTTCCATATCTCTCATATTTGTTCATGGATGTTTACATGCTTTTATGGATGTTTATTGCTTTATGGATGTTCATGGATGAATGCGATTGGTTTATGGATGATTCTTTGCATATGCATGGTGACTAATTAGGAAGTGATTGAAATAGCCCATATAAATTCAGAGACCCATTTTGGGGCGATGTGGGTGCCTATAGGATATTTCCTAGAACCTTCCCACATCGTAACTTAGTCTCCGAATCCTCTTTTGTTTTGATAGACCTACTTTTCCTTGATCGGAGTCATGTGTTCGTTTTTCAAAGGTTTTCTTTAAAAAACTGTTTTTATGGTTTTCTTCTTTTCCTAAAAATGAGGTGGCGACTCCTTGTTTGTTTTGTTTTTGTGAACCTTTTAAAAACCAGATTTTTATTAATTTAAATCTCTACAAGTCTTTTTAAAAGAAGGGTTCTTTCCTTCCTCCTCTTCTCGGATCGAAACCTGTGGTTCACAGTCTGGCGACTTCACTGGGGATTAGTGGACTAGACTCAAAGAATTTATATGGGCTAATTTAATTACTTAAATTAAAATCAATCACTTGCATTCGCTTGAATGTGTGTTTACTTTATTGCATTGTGTGCGCAATTGCATTTGAATGATAGGTCGATGTATCCTTGCCTTTTCTGATTGGCCTAGCCTTGACCCCGGTTCCCTTCGTTCTCGGGTGTCATGTTTGCGAAGCTATCAACTCCTCTTGCCACGTATCCTTGGGTTTTACCCTTGGGTATATTAAATAGATCAATACGTACCACTTGACTCATGTGGCATCCCTCATGCCACACGTGATAGGTATATAGTTGATTCAAGCAAGTAGGGGACACTATCCTACCCTTTTTAGTATATATAGTGGACTGTCTAGGACACGTGGACTCACCTAGTTTAAAGTTACCATGCTTGTGGAATGAATGCAGGTGCAGAGTGGATGTGTGTTTAAATGTATGTGTGTAAGGAATGAATGTATGTGTGGCATGAATGTGTGTTATGGGAATGAATGTGAATGGAATGAATGGTGATACAATTCATGTCATGGTTCTTTGAGAAGATGATACAAAGCCTGTTAGGATTATGCCCTAGAGCCAATCATAGAGATGATTGTTTAGGGATTAGGAACAATCATTTGATTTCATTTATGTATGTCACATTTATTATTGATTTAATAAAAGGGCTTATTCTATTATGTTTATATGCATCATTTATATTTACATAATATGTCCATGGAGTTAGAGTTGAGAATATGGAATTACAAAGAGTTGTAATTTTGAGACTGTTGATATATCTCTGCACTAAACTCCTAAAGCATTCCTAGTTGAAGGTTCACTATGATGGACAATAATGAACTATAGGACTAGCACTTGTTAGGTTGACTCTATAGAAGGATAGCTAGTCTCAAGCTATTTGTGTAGAGACACTACAACCAATAAGTGGGTGCCTATTACAAGAATAGGTACACTGAATGTGAGCAAAGATATGAGATAAACTGAATGGAGTTTTATCCTGCCTGTCAATCAGTTTCTCATTGTTATAGTGGTACAAGTAATCCTTAGACCTGAGACACCATAGTTGTCTTATGCATGTAGCTTTAGAAGTTTGATAACACTAAGTGCAAATCCTATTCAGGGGTTTGCAAAGGTGTTCATTGGCCCTACTGCTATGTGTATGAAGGCATGTGAGTGATCAACAAGGGATCCATCACTCTCAGGAAAAAGAAAGAGAATGTCTCATATAGCATTCACAATATAACTCATTAAATCCATGGCTATGGTAGGATGAATATGAAAAGAGTTTTATGAGTTCATCAATGAGTTGATATCTATGAATGAGTATAAAGTAATTGAACTAGGGACTTGACAGACTTCCATGTCCTATTAGTTCAATTGGAGACATTGTGTTGAAGGAAGGATGCAATTGTAACCCATAAACTATAACAGAAGGGTTCTTTGTAAATGACTATTCACCTCATTAAGGATCACACCATGAGCCATATGCTAGGTGTTACTCATGGTTAGTAGAAGCCCTAATTGATATAAGTGAGTTATAATCAATTAGGGAATTGGAAGGAGTTCCAATTAGACCCTAAATGGAAAGAGTTCCATTGTGCACACCTCGTGCTATTCCTACTACTTGATGATGTGAACCCAATGGGTCACACACTGATCATGCAAGATGAGCTTTAAAGTCTATGAGAGAAAGGGTATGAGTGCATAAAGAATAGTTCTTTGAGGCCTATTTATATTTGATATAATTTATAGGGGTTATTGTGCAATTTAGGGAAATTGCATAAAACCCTAATAGGGTTTCCCCCCTAGGGCCGGCCCCCTTAGTGTGGACTATATAAGTCACACTATGATGTGTGACATCATCATAAGTTGAACTCCCTAAGGGCTGGCCAGAATTTTTCCAGCCTCCCTCTCTCTCTCTTCTCTCTTCTCCTACACTAGCAATAACAAGGAAAAGGAGGAAAGGACTTGAAGCTCTAGCTAGGTGTGGATACCGTTGGAGGCAGCACACTTAGGGCTGCTCATTCACCACTTGTCCGGAGTCGAAGCTTGGAGCAAAACGGAGAAGACCATTAAAATTGTAAGTGTTCTAACCCTCTTCGTAGTTAGGGTTTGATTTTGTGTTATGCATAGTTAGATTTATGGGATTGGGAATCATAGGAAAAATTTTTATATTCCGCCTTTGTATTTTTCCCTCTTGTTCGATTCCCAACAGTGGTATCAGAGCCATGATTATGCATAATACAAAATACATATGGGCTGGTAATTATGGTGTAGTTGAATGATTCAAAAATCTGGAAAATTTTTTCTGCATAATTGGTTTTCCTCCATGGCTGAACCTAGGGTTTGGAACCCTAGGTCAATTCTCTTCTACTCCTCTTCTAATTGATGGTTAAGTGTATCCATGGATGCAATAGGTTGCATAGGGTTTGAGTTTGGAGAAGAAGAATAAGGAAACTAGGGTTTTATAAAACTGTTATGAACAGTTTTCTTGGTTGCCATGAAAAACCGTCATCTTGTTTTGCCTGCCGAATTCAGAGTTCTTCTCCAAACTTTTCAAGCCATATATGGTTAGAAAGATCTTTGAATAAGCTTTCCAACCCAACAAACGGTGCGTCAATCCGAGTTCTGTAGTGAAAGTTATGAATTTTTTACTACAGGCTGTCTGGAAAGACAATTTTGCTCGGGAATGATGCAATAGCCACAACTTTGAGTTATTGATGGAGATCAAAGGCATGGCAATGGTTGCCACCACTTGGGTTATGTTCTAGACATGGTAGGGAAAGGTTCCCAAGCATTTAGATGCATCATAATTGGATTAAGATGCTAGAACAGAAGGAAGAAGGAGAAGAACACCATGGAGGCTGAATCTGGGTTTTAGAACCCTAAGGTTCTTGCAATTAATTCTAATTAAAGCTGCTGTATTTATGATGGAAAATCATTATAGGATCATTATATATCATGTGTATATGATTTTATTTAAGTTTCAAAAAGGTTTTGATGGAAAAAGATTCAAAAAGTTTGAAAAATTTTCATGAACAGCATAGCAGAATTTTTCTGCAGAAAAGTCATCAATGGAGTTTTGATTAGAACTTGAGTTAGGGAACTCCAAATTGCATGAAACCAATTGCATTAGTTTCCTAAGACATGTAGGATACTGGGAAAATTCGTTTGGTAGCCTAATTCATTCATCTTGCTGGGTTTTAAATTAATTTATGACAATGGACAGTATGCTGTAAATTTCTGGGCAGCCTACTGTTGTTTTAATTGTTTAGAACAATTGGTGATGATTTGATCATCCAAACCTCTTCTATTAGCTTAGTATTTCATGTAGGGACATGATACAAAAGCTGGTTTCAATGGAGGAGTCGAATTGATAAGGATTTAGAAGCTATTGTGACCTTCAAGGTCTGCAACAATGGCTCCAGCAATGGGTTTTGGAAACCCTGATTGTTCTTGATGATGGCAGCCACTTCCACCACTTCTCACATGTCCAGAGGCTTGTCCCACACCCCTAGGATGTTCTTCCATGACTGGCCATGGCCTCCCACAGCCGTTGGTGGCCATGGCAGCCTAGCCAAGCTCAGGCAGCCCCCTGGTAGTGACGGCTGCATAGAGTTAAGGATGAAACCCTAATTTTGAGTTAATGATGAAACCCTAATTTCATTATGGCATTAATTAAAACCCTAATCGGAATATTAATTACCTTAATTAAGAGTTAATGATTGGTCATTAAATGACCAATCATGGTTATTAATTGTTAGGGCATAATTAATACCATTAATGATGTCTAGGGTTAGGGTTTTTGATAACCCTAATTAGTGAAATTAATTAAGGGTAATAAATACCCTATTTGGCATTAATTAAACCCTAATCCCTTTTATTAAATACCGTATGAACCTAGGGTTTTAATGATTGGTCATTAAGTGACCAATCATAAGGCATTTAATGATTAGGGCTTGCATTTAGGGTTTAGGGTTATGCATTTAGGGTTTAGGGTTTTAGGAAACCCTAATGCACTAATTCATCATTTATTTGATTTTATTTAATTCCCATGTTAATTATTTAATTAATATTGATTAATTTTATAATGTTTTAAATGGTTTAAAATACAATTGGGGATTAAATTAAAATCTAGAAATTCTTAATTAAATGAAATTGTTTTGTTTAAATAAGGAAACCCTAATATTGGATATTAGAGTTATTTTAGGAAACTTTATATGTTTCTATTAATTTGATTAATTGAAACTAAATGTCTTAAATGTTAAGACTTTATTTAA
Organism: Liquidambar formosana; assembly: GCA_039720395.1. Lineage (NCBI taxonomy): Eukaryota > Viridiplantae > Streptophyta > Magnoliopsida > Saxifragales > Altingiaceae > Liquidambar > Liquidambar formosana. Next base: position 30,174,525 of record CM077826.1, on the reverse strand, counting down.
TTCTGGATATTTTGTTAAAACCTAATAAGATTAGGATGCATTAATGAGATTAATGTAAATCATTCAAGAGAATTACCATAATGCCCATATGTTTTAATGCTTACAGTTTTTCTTTACATTATGCAATGAGATTGTATGTATGTGTTTGGATGATGATTATGGACTATACCCCTTAAACCAATTGTGATTGGCCGTCTTGTGAATGGGTTGTAATAATTTTTCAAGAGTTGTAATTTTATTATGGTGATGTAATTTATTATTTGGGGCTTGCATGCCACCTTCCCTCTCTCTCTATCATTCTCTTATGTACCCCACATTCCCCTTATGTATCCCTTTCTATATATTATGTAAATGTTATGTAATCGAGAGTGCACTAAGGAGCATGGTGGACCCAAAGGAGTATGATGGAGCCCAACAAGCCAATGGTGGAGACCAATAAGCCAATGGTGGAGACCATCAAGTCAAGGGAGCAGATTGAAGGACTTGAAAGCTTAGAGAAGTTTTTCAAGAAAGCATGCATGTTACGAATGGTTTATTTTACGATCACCTATACCCACCTTAGACCTTGGATTCAATCTATTGGCTTGGATTGAATCCTCTCAAAGTCCATAATCATCATAGTGGGAGCTTTTATTTATGAGATAATTGTATTAGCTCCAATACCATAGTTTGGTATATGTTACCTATTCACTTAGGGACTAATATCAAAATATGGTACTTTATATATGTTGATATATAATAGCATGCGATGTATGATTTATAATAGCATAAGATGTATGATTATAAATAGCATAATTTATATGTTTAAATTTTGATACATAAGATGCATGTTAATTTGATGAGACCCTTTAAAACCCCTCTTATTTAATATTAAGTTGAAAATGGAGAAGTCATTGGGGAATGAATTCTTCATTGCCTTCCATCATTATAGGATCATCTAACGTCCCTTAATGTGGGTACCTAGCTGCAGACATGTAGGAGCTACCCATGTTAAAGACATTACTTGAAACTATCACATATGAGATATCATGGGGTGCCTAAACTGGTATATACCAAGAAACTAACATGTGAGGTATATATTTGGCGAAACATACCTGTGTGAATGATGGGTTTAACTTAACTAGGGAAGTATTCCAAGAAACTAACATGTGAGGTGTATGTTCCCTAGAGGCAAAATGATTGGAACTTGCTTATGAAGCAATAGACAAAGAGTTGTCTTCTTCTTGTGGGTTAGAAGCCAAGAAACTAACATGTGAGGCTTCTAGGTCACAGTGGGACCCCAATCCCCATTAGGAATGAGATTCCCGAATTCCATTAGAGGGTGTATGGAATTTGATAAAATAGTGGGAGGTACCATATGATTAAAGACCCAATCATTATGGATAAAAATGAAATCTAATTCTCTATTTATGTAGATTACCTAATTACTCACCTCAAAACCCCTATTTCCTAATATATAGGATATTGATAGTTTGACTAAATCCAATTTCTTTGATTGACTTAGGAAATTGAGAATTGTTCTTAATTTCAAAAGATTGTTTATATGCTATTAGGCCTTTTATTAAAGGCCCTCCATAAAACATCCTAAGAAGAAAAAGACACTATGCACAATTGGCATCTTGTTGCCATGCTATATGATAGTATTGATGACTAATGAGCTTCAGAAGCAAAATTAGTCAATGCAAATGCCTTTGATGTCCTACATCACATACAAAGGTTGTATGGTGAGTAAAATAATACTATAAAGTATAGTACTTATAAAGGACTTCTTCTGGACTAGGATGTAATAAAAGTTGTTTATTAATAATCATTCTTTTGAAAAATGATTAATCACATAGAATAGCTTGAGAAGCTAGATGTGATTTAAAATGGAAGCATAGAGGAAAGCAAGTTTTGAAAAGTCAAAGACAAAGAAATATAATTATTTTGTAGTAAACATAAGGTATTGTAAAGGGAACATGATAAAGTATCAGTCTTCCTAGAAGAACCAAACTTTTGAAGTTTTGGTTCATGCCCTAAACTAAATTGTTGGTTAGTTCTGCTTCTTGGTTTTTGGATTATAATGTAATCTAAATGGAAGCAGAAAGTTAAGTAGATAATAAGTTACCTTTAAAAATTTTAATAGAGCAAGAGTTGCTAGATTAATTTTGGGAACTTACTTCTTAACTAGGTCATTTAAGACATTCTAGAAATTTGATTTCTGAATTTAAATAACTAATTAGAGTGAATGCAACGTATTCTGACAATACAAGAGATGTAGAGACTCTCATTTAAATGTAACAATTATGACTTGGTTATGAGATGACCAAACCCATCTTTTACTTGGTGAAGTGAAAGAGTTACATTTATGATTTGACTAATACATTGTGATGTATATAGTCATGTAGAGCATGCATTCAATTACAGTAGACTCATCTTAGAATACCATAGCTCAATGGTGAATCTAAGAGAATGAATTGAACCCTATTAAGATATGGTTTGATCCATGATGAGTTTTACTAATGTATCCATCTAGGATATACCTTAAAATTGCTACATATTGATAATTTAGGGTTCACTCCAGTTTTGTCCCAATTATATCAGATATGATATGGGAAGAAACCCAACTTAAAGAAGTTAAGGCTTGGGCTTGTGCTACGTATGTCTGGATACATAATGTAGACAATCTGCAAATAAGGTCAAGTAAGTGTTGAATTGTGGTATATCCCAAAAGTGGTTGGGATAGTATTTCTATTACCCTAATGAACAAAATTTGTCCATTAGGATGTTTGCTGGATTTTCTTGAGAAAGAGTTCATTCAAGAAAGATACAAAAGTAGATAGAATTTATAGAATTGTCTGTAAAGCCACAAACGAACAAAGATCCAACCCTTGTCTCTATTGAGACAAAAACCCTTACTACACTACAATCTTTTCATAGATCAAATTGGATATTTCTTAACATAAGAGAGATATTGTATCTCTACTAGAATGTGAAAGAATTATTCTTTGGTGATAAAGATCACCAAGATAATCCTATTGATTATGACTAGACGATGTTTCACATCAACTCGAGAAATGACTAAGAGTCATTAAATCCAATATGGATAGGTAGAGACCTAAAAGGCTTAGCTATTTAAGAATGTTTTCAACATAGGCAAAAAGTTGTCTATAAAGAAACTTGTTTGATAATAGTTATGCTGAAATCCATTTGGATCTTGTTATCTATAAACACACATTTTGAATATGAGATATGTCAAAAATGATATAAAGATGTTATATCAAATGGTAAAAAACCATAAAAGTGTGTAAGTTATAGAAGTCTATTAATAGACTACAAGGTTCTCATAATTAGAACATCTATAAAGTTGAAGTAATCAAATTGTTTGATTTCTCTCATTGTATAGATGGACCATGAGTGTATGAAAGGTTAGTGGGAGTGCGATCGTTTTTCTTTATCCTATCAATAAGATGACATCCTAATCATTATGAATGATATATAAATGTTATCTAATGTGAAGTTTTAGTTTTTGAGAAAAACTTCTTCATGAAAGATTTGGTAGAAGCATCCAACAAGATCTACAAAAATCGATCATGTAGATTGCTAAGTATCTCCAAATCATTAAACATAGTTGAAATGTTGAAGGAGTTCAACATGGAGAATTCTAAGGGAGGTCTAATTTACTTCAGATAAGAATTCATTATTCAAGGGCATGTGCCCTAGGATAACACAAGTAAGGTTCTTAAAGTGTTAAGAAGCCTTATTCTACACTATGTATTGAACCTGATATCTATTATGTTGTAATTGTTACAAATAGTTATCAATCAATTCAAATTTGGAATATTGGATTGTATATGAAAATTGTAAACTCATAGTAGATGGGTATATGGATTTGGATATAATCCATATGGGGTATATTTTATGTTCACTTTAGTTGGTGAAATATTTAATGGAAGAACTGTATGAAAGATACAGTGGATTCCATTATTAAGGGTGAATTAATTGTCGCATTGTCTAGGAGACTGTTTGGATCTATAAGTTCATTTAGAACTTGGAGTTGTTCCTTCCATTGAGTTGCCCACACCTTGTTCTGTGACAACAATGGGTCTATAGCTCAAGTATAGGAATCACGGTCTCATCAAAAGTCCAAACACATAGAGCGGCAATTCCAAGTGATTAGAGGAATCATTGGAAAAGGTAATAGATACATTACAGAAGATATTATCTACATAAGTTTTTGTAGACCTACTGACTAAAGCTTTAAAACATAATTGGTTATGTCTAAGACCAACATCTTGAGAAGATAGGTATGCGATACATGGTCGATTGGCTTTAGTGCAAGTGGGAGATTGTTAGGATTATGCCTTAGAGCCAATCATAGAGATGATTGTTTAGGGATTAGGAACAATCATTTGATTTCATTTATGTATGTCACATTTATTATTGATTTAATAAAAGGGCTTATTCTATTATGTTTATATGCATCATTTATATTTACATAATATGTCCATGGAGTTAGAGTTGAGAATATGGAATTACAAAGAGTTGTAATTTTGAGACTGTAGATATATCTCTGCACTAAACTCCTAAAGCATTCCTAGTTGAAGGTTCACTATGATGGACAATAATGAACTATAGGACTAGCACTTGTTAGGTTGACTCTATAGAAGGATAGCTAGTCTCAAGCTATTTGTGTGGAGACACTACAACTGACAAGTGGGTGCCTATTACAAGAATAGGTACACTGAATGTGAGCAAAGATATGAGATAAACTGAATGGAGTTTTATCTTGCCTGTCAATCAGTTTCTCATTGTTATAGTGGTACAAGTAATCCTTAGACCTGAGACACCATAGTTGTCTTATGCATGTAGCTTTAGAAGTTTGATAATACTAAGTGCAAATCCTATTCAGGGGTTTGCAAAGGTGTTCATTGGCCCTACTGCTATGTGTATGAAGGCATGTGAGTGATCAACAAGGGATCCATCACTCTCAGGAAAAAGAGAGAGAATGTCTCATATAGCATTCATAATATAACTCATTAAATCCATGGCCATGGTAGGATGAATATGAAAAGAGTTTCATGAGTTCATCAATGAGTTGATATCTATGAATGAGTATAAAGTAATTGAACTAGGGACTTGACAGACTTCCATGTCCTATTAGTTCAATTGGAGACATTGTGTTGAAGGAAGGATGCAAATGTAACCTATAAACTATAACAGAAGGGTTCTTTGTAAATGACTATTCACCTCATTAAGAATCACACCATGAGCCATATGCTAGGTGTTACTCATGGTTAGTAGAAGCCCTAATTGATATAAGTGAGTTATAATCAATTAGGGAATTGGAAGGAGTTCCAATTAGACCCTAAATGGAAAGAGTTCCATTGTGCACACCTCGTGCTATTCCTACTACTTGATGATGTGAACCCAATGGGTCACACACTGATCATGCAAGATGAGCTTTAAAGTCTATGAGAGAAAGGGTATGAGTGCATGAAGAATAGTTCTTTGAGGCCTATTTATATTTGATATAATTTATAGGGGTTATTGTGCAATTTAGGGAAATTGCATAAAACCCTAATAGGGTTTCCCCCCTAGGGCCGGCCCCCTTAGTGTGGACTATATAAGTCACACTATGATGTGTGACATCATCATAAGTTGAACTCCCCAAGGGCTGGCCAGAATTTTTCCAGGCCTCCCTCTCTCTCTCTTCTCTCTTCTCCTACACTAGCAACAACAAGGAAAAGGAGGAAAGGACTTGAAGCTCTAGCTAGGTGTGGATACCGTTGGAGGCAGCACACTTGGGCTGCTCATTCACCGCTGTCCGGAGTCGAAGCTTGGAGTAAAACGGAGAAGACTATTAAAACTGTAAGTGTTCTAACCCTCTTCGTAGTTAGGGTTTGATTTTGTGTTATGCATAGTTAGATTCATGGGATTGGGAATCGTAGGAAAAATTTTTATATTCCGCCTTTGTATTTTTCCCTCTTGTTCGAGTCCCAATAAAGCCCTCGATACAGTGATCCAGTTTCTTGCTCTTGAATGTGGTTGGAGATATGAATGAATGCTATGTGGGTGGTTAATTTTAAGGGGTAACATGACTTTAAAATCAATCGACCTACATCCCTTTAGTATGATCTTCTTACCTAAAGCCCATTGGGCTCATAAGGATGAGAGGCCCAACTAAAGGAATGTTATTAGACCATTATCCGCCCATTTAAATTAATTGTGGAGACTAAAGGCACTTTGTGTCACTTTGTAACTAAGTATAGGTCATTTGGTTGTAATAGAGTGCTGGCTTGGACCCGTGACTTCGTCAGGCCGTTTGATCAGAGGAAGTACCGAACAAGACCTCGCCATAGGATGATACTTTTGCATTGAATAACCCTGGCTACACCTGAGGGGACATCTATTTCTGGGACTCCTGCGGATCCACGGAGGATTGAGAGGCTATTGAATGATATACTTGGGAAGTTGGAAGAGGTGTCAATGAAGTCTGAAACGGCAATAAGAATGGCACAAGAGATAAACAACCGAACCCCCGTCCTCATCCACAATGTTCTTACAGATCAGGCCATACCCGATACTCAAGTCCCCATTGTCCAAAATCAATCCAACCCATCTACCCAAGTTGGAGGCCAAGCCCAAAATCCACCTACCTCCCCATACTCAATCATCGCCTCAAAATCCACCACCTCCACCTCCACTACAAAACATCCCCATTTACACCCAATCATCCATTTTGTCCCCACCACTGAAAACCCTCTTGTGAGTGATGACCAAAAGATGATGGCTGCAAGGATGTTGGCTTTGGAGAAAACTTTGAAGGGTATTCGCCAGTGCTGATGATTTTGTGGATATCCACACTCTTTCTCTCTTCCCTCAAGTGAGATTGCCGACTTCATTCAAGATGCCAGAATTACAGAAGTTTGATGGAACGAGTTGCCCTAAGACTCACTTGAAAATGTATGTCCGAGCAATGCAACCTCGTGGTGCTTCCGAGGAATTGATGGCTCAATTATTCCATGAATCACTTAGCACTTCTTCGTTGCATTGGTTTCTGAGTTTGGATGAGTCAAAGACTAGAACATGGGAAGACGTGTGCAGGGAATTCACCGATCACTACAAATACAATACGGAGGTTGATGTGACAAGGAGAGACTTGGAGACTACCAAACAGGCGGCAAATGAATCTTTCTCTTCCTACATCACTAGGTGGAGGAAGAAAGCTTCTAAGATGTTCGATAGACCTAATGAAGAAGAACAGATACGAATGGTGGTCAAGAACCTATTACCTATATATCACAAGCACTTGTTCGCTCACCACTTTCCAACTTTCAAAGCTCTGATTAGTTCTGGAACACAAGTGGAAGACGCCATAACCGATGGCACTATCAAGGTTGAAGATCCTTCAAGGTTTCGTCGGATAGGGAACAATGGAAAGGCACCTGCTGAAGTGAATGCAATCACTCCACAACAGCCATGGAACATTGGCAACAATTCTACTCCTCATCAATTCTCTGATTTGTATGCACCATTGGACAAAGTTTATGAAAGATTGAAAGCAAGGGGCATCCTCAAACCTCTAGACCCAATACCTCCACCAAATCCATTGCCTAGGTGGTACAACGAAAATGAGTACTGCCATTTCCATCAATCTAAAGGCCATAGAACAGACCGTTGTGTTTGCCTCAGACATGAAATACAAGATCTCATTGATAAGAAGATCATAGGCCCACCTACTCCTCCTAACCGTCCCAATGTCACTCAAAATCCTTTGCCATCCCATAACCCATCCTCTACTTCTAATGTTAATGCAATAGAAGATTTACCTCGCTCACCTCAACCTATCCGTCATTACACCACTTTGCCTATGAGTCTCACCAAAGTATTTCACCATTGCCAGAAAAGAGGCCTTATCACTCCCCTTCCACCCAAGCCTTCACTCATCCCCGACCCATCATTTTGCCTATACCATAGAAAATCTGGCCATGATACCGAGGATTGCACCTTGCTAAAGAAAGTGGTCCAAGCCTTGATTAATGAGGGAGTTTTGATAGTTCCCCAGCTAAATCTATGTGAAGTGCCTACATTGTTGCCCACCTTACATGAAGAAAATATGCAAGAGATCGATATGTTAGAATGGGGAAATCCCTGAAGAGAAGCCTATGGGGAAAGGAAAGGTTGTTGAGAAGGAAGTGCCGAAGAAGCCGAGTAAGCCTCAAAAGTCATTTCAGCAACAGTTGAAGGAAAGGTATGATGTCCGGAGATCCTGAAGTGGGTTTATTGGGGGAACCATCTGGGAAGTTTGACTTCTATGTTCTCTATACTGCACCACCTCCAATGACAATTCCTATTCGTGCAATCGGATGGGGAAATCCATGGGAAGATGAGCAACCAACTAGAGAAATCCCTAGTCCACCCAACCGGATGGGGAGAATTGGTGAAAGAAGAACGATTGATAGAAAAATCTCTATTGTAAGAGGTGGATATGCTTGAATGGGGAGACATCATGGGTGAAACTGGTAGCGATGAAATAAATGATCTGTGGGCAGACTCTGAAGAAGTTGACCACTTGACTAGGGGCGGTCGTCACTTCAAACCATCTTACCTTGAGAATGAAAATCCGGTGGAAGCATTAGAGAAGAGGCAAAGACCTGAAATCTACGATGAAGAGGATGAAGTCCTAAAGCAACTGAAAAAGACTCAAGCTAACATTACCATATGGGGATTGTTTATGGCTTCTCTCAAGCACCGTCAGACCATGCTTAAGCTCTTGAACCATGTCCAAGTACCCATCGATACTTCACCGGAAGGATTGGTGAGTCTTATAACCCCTGTCGAGAAAGCAGCTACCATAATCTTCACGGAAGCTGATTTGCCAAAAGGGAGAAGAGATTATGTGCAAGCTTTGAATATAACTGTTGATACCTTAGGGAAACAGGTTCCCACCATCCTTATTGACAATGGTTCTGCTTTAAATGTGTGTCCACTTCGTACTGCCACATCTCTTGGGTTGGGAGCTACAGATTTTGTGCCATCTGGACAATCAGTGAGAGCATATGACAACACAAGAAGGGAAGTAATTGGTATAGTGACCTTACCGTTAATCATAGGACTGGCAGAGTTTGAAGTTGAATTCCAAGTTCTTGATGTTCCTGCCTGTTTCAATCTCTTGCTAGGCCGACCATGGATCCATCCAAATGGGGCCATCCCATCGTCTTTGCGCCAAAAAGTTAAATTCCCTTACAAAGGATCTATTATGACCCTATAAGGAGACTATGAACTCGCTGCCAGTCAAATGTCAAGAATCCCCATTTGTGAGATTAAGCATGATCCTTCGGATATGTCATTGTCAGGGTTTGAATATGTGCAGGTTATCAACTCAACACCCGCAGGTAGAGAACTTATCCCACTAGACTTCTCGCCACATAGGAACTTGCGTATCGCCGAGATCATGAAGATCATGGGTTTCTTTCCTGGCATGGGGATGGGACCACGGTACCGAGGAATTTCAGAGCCAATTAAGCACCAGTCGGCCTTGCATACCTTTGGCTTAGGATATAAGCTGACACAAGCAGATTACAAGGAATGAGCGCAGCTGAGAAAAGAGAAAGAGATTGCTAAAGCACGTGGACACACTGTTATCCACCCACTTAAGCCTTACAAGCCAACTTTGAATGGGTGTTTTATGAAAGAAGGAGAAGATTTCCCATATTGTGGTTTTCCGGAGCCTACTTATGTGGAGTCCATCGAAGCTAGAGTCCCAGGGTTTGAAATTTTCGTTGAGACCGAGTGGTATCCGATCACAGCAACCATGGTTGAGGGATCTGCAATAGATAGCGACAGATAAGAAGAGGATTGGGCAGACAGCATGGATTCAGAGGTTATGGGCCGATTGTTTTCAGAATAGTGTGCTAGCTATAGAAGATTGTGAAGAGGTTCCTAGTTCCAGCATTCCAGACAGTCAGCGAGCCACTTCAGAATTGGTACACCGAAGGATCCCCCGTTCTTATTCCAAGTAAAGAAGAGTCTAAGCCAATGGAGGATATGTAGGTTTTCTTTTGAGTCTTGAGTTAGCAAACAATCTGTTTTTGTTTAAAGTATTTCATTTGTTGAGTCCTTTACAGTTGTCATAAGTTTTGTTGTTTCAAAGTCTTCAATTAGTGATTGGTACTTTCTTTATTTTCTCGCAGAGATTATATCCATTTTCTTCGTGCCTTTTTGTCTCTTAATGTGTGTGGCATGGAAATAGACCCTAGAGACGCTGATATCCCTCCCGAGCTCAGTTGAGCAAAGGAATAAAGGGATAGCACAACCAATTACAGAAGAACTAGAATCAATTAATCTAGGGACGAATGAATTGCCAAAAATAATTAAAATTGGTAAAACACTTTCCCCTTCTGAAAAAGAACAATTGGTTGAGTTGTTGAGAGAAAACCTTGAAGCGTTCGCATGGTCTTATGAAGATATGCCTGGAGTAGACACAGATATAGTGCAGCATCACATTCCAACCAAGCCTGACATGAAGCCTGTTAAGTTGAAGTTGAGGAGAATGAAGCCTGAATGGGCGTTGAACATAAAGGAAGAGGTGATCAAGCAGATAGAAGCTAAGTTCCTTAAGGTTGTGGAGTACCCTGAATGGCTTGCAAATATAGTACCAGTTCCAAAGAAGGATGGCAGAGTGCGTATGTGTGTAGACTTTCGTGATTTGAATAAGGCATGCCCTAAGGATGACTTTTCACTACCACACATTGATGTGTTAGTCGATAGTACTGCAGGGCACACTCTTCTTTCTTTCATGGACGGTTTCTCGGGTTACAATCAGATTAAGATGGCACCAGAAGATATGGAGAAAACATCCTTCATCACTCAGTGGGGGACCTATTATTACAAAGTAATGCCATTCGGGTTAAAGAATGCAGGGGCAACTTATCAGAGAGCTGCTACCACCTTGTTGCATGACATGATACACAAAGAGGTCGAGGTTTACGTCGACGACATGATTGTCAAGTCAAAGGATAGGGAAGGATATGTAGCTGTGCTCAGAAAGTTCTTCGATCGAATCATAAAGTACAAGCTTCGCCTCAACCCTCAGAAATGTGCTTTTGGAGTCACTGCGGGAAAGCTGTTAGGTTTTGTGAACCCCGGAAATTGGGCCCACAAGGATTGGAAAGAAAATAGGATTTAGGTTTGAAAAAAGAAAAGGAGTCGCCACCTTATTTTTTAAATGAAATAAGGAAAACCCTAAAAAATAGTTTGTTTTAGGAAAACAATTTGAATGACTCCATGTTTAAAAAGGAAAGGCAAAAAACAGTCTTTTGGGAACCAAAGAAATTGGGGATTCAGAGGCTAAGTTATGACATGGGAAGGTTCTAGGCAAAGCCTATAGGCACCCATGTCACCCTTTCGGTCTCTCAGTTCATTTGGGCTAAATTAAGATCTTTCCATACAAAAATCAGCAAGTATATCATCACAAGAATTGCATGCATATCATATATTCCATTCATCCATCCATGCATAACAAACAAATAAAAACAGAAAATAGAAAATAAAATAAAAAAAAAACCTAGGATACTTGGATCCTAGAATGGACTTGAGCCTCACGAAGAGCGCCTATGTACCATGCAACGAAATACATGGATCAAAGTCCACGTAGTTCGATTAGAATAGGGTTAAGACTTAATACAAACCTATGGTAAAAACCCTAGGTTTCCTTATTTGAAAAAGAGTTGAATGAACAAAGTTTGATTTTAGGAAATTCCACAAAATGGAAACCTTGATAAAAAATAGAATTTGTTATTGAAGGAAACCTTTGATTAGAACCATTGATTCACATTAAAAATTAACCTTAGGAGGGAGAAGAGAAAGAGTTAAGAAGAGAGGTGAATTGGGGCACCTTCACACCCACTTACCTGAGCGCAATAACTCCAAGCATTAGCCATTTCAAGCATTGGCAGCCCTATTTGCCATAGGACAATTACCACACCTATTTGCACCCTTACACGTGCTCAAAACCATGCAAACACAATGATATATAGATCTGGACAGAATAGTACTAAGGCCTAAAATCATTCACTAAACATGCCAACAGCAAAAACAGCAAACTTTCATAAGCCCTAACACAATCCTAGAACCATATCATGCATAAAAATCCTAGAAATCAACTAACATGCATGCAAAAATATCATATTTACTCCATATGCAAAACATATACAGCAACTACAAAGAAAAAACAATGAAAAAGCCTAAACTAACATGCTGTATGAAAACTAACATAAAACAAGGACACTAAAACCCTAAGCTCACAAATATGCTTAAAAACATACAAAACCAACTCTAAACATGCTAAAATAAACCTAAACAGAACCTAAATCATGCATATTAACTAACTAAAGCAATAAAACATGATAAAAAACCCTAACACTAACATGCTATAACACTAATCTAAAACAAGGACAATAAAAGCACAAGAGTCACAACTATGCTTAATAACACATAGGACAGCCCTAAAGCATGCTAAACTCATGATAAATAGTAGGTATTTCATGTATATTAACTAGTTAAAGTGTTAATACATGATAAAAAAGCTACCTTTAACATGCAATAAGCCTATCCTATATGAAAACCCATATTCAGCATAAATAAAGAGGGAGGAATACCTTAAGAAGAAACTTCCTTGCTCCTGTAGAGACTCTCCCTTGCTCTTATGGATGACTTAAACCAATCCTCTCCAAGGCTATAGCAAGAACTCCAGCTCTCCTTCAAGTCCCTCTCTCTTATTCTCTCTCAAACACTTAAGTTTTTAGGCATAAAGTGGCCCCCCTTATGCTGAAGCATAGGGGGGTATTTATAGAGTTCAATTAGGATTAACCAATGGCTGGGATTAAAACCCTAAGAATTAATCTAAGGGCTATTAAAGACCCCCTTGGGGCTTAAGTAACTCAGAAGTTACCAAAAATTAGAAGGAAACTCGTCCAAAAGAGCCCTTGTTCGTCAAAATAGGCAAGAGCCCGCTTCAGCAAGGAGTTAGAGTGAAAATAGGAAAGTGGTCTTGGGTGACCTCCCAAGGCTGGGCGGCTAGCCTCCCGGGCTTGGGTGGTCACCCGAGCCCACTTCAGGTTTTTGACTTTTTTGGACTCTGTTGCCTTCTAAGAGTGTTTTAGGGTCAAATTAACTCCGATTTTGATGAAACAAAAGCCAAAACGACCGTGTTTCGATGAGGAATACATTTTTGAACATTTTAGGGTGAAAACCACTAACCATGGGGGCATGGTTAGGCTTGAAAAAGGCAGGTTAATCGCTATGTTCTACTTTCGCTAAGCATAGGTATGCACATAGGATCAAACCAAATGCTTTCCATATCAAAATTGAACTTCATAAAACACTTTTGGGGGTAAAATGATGACTAATGAAAGTCAATTTAAAAAGATTTGGTTGGTAATTGTGAGTCAATTAGAGCTAACCCAAAGAAGGGTCAATTAACCAACTTGAACTACATCAAACCATTTTAATCCCGAGCCATTGATTTATCAAATTGACACTAGAAATACCTCATATGCATCCATATGAACTCCAATTAACAATTTGGAGATCATTTCAAGGTCAAATGAAAAGTTTGGGACTTAAAAGACGATTATGCCCCTAAAGTCACAAAAGCTCTTATTATCCCTCAAGATCAACTCCAATTTGAACCAAAATTCATATCCATTGTCCTTGTGACTCTAGAAAACTAATGCAAGTGACTAGACTAAAAAACAAAACAAAAACATGCATGAAATGATGAGCCCTAGTAAGGTGGTGCAAAAATGGGGTGTGACAGGTTTCATGATAACACAGAGAGGAATTGAAGTGGATCAAGGCCATTCTGGAGATGCCGCCGCCCAAAAATGAGAAGGAAATCCGAGGTTTCCAAGGAAGATTGCAATACATAAGCCGGTTCATAGCTCAACTCACTACCATTTGTGAGCTTGTTTTCAAGCTACTAAAGAAAGGAGAACCAAAAGAATGGAACGAGGAATGCCAGAATGCTTTTGAAGCCATTAAACGCTACTTAAGCAATCCACCGATACTGGTTCCACCTAGAGAAGGAGAGCTGTTGTTGCTGTACTTAATCGTCACAGAAACTGCTATGGGGGCAATGCTCGCACAATACTTGGAAGAATCGAGAAAAGAGAATGCCATTTACTATCTGAGTAAGAAAATGACAAACTATGAGGTGAACTATAACGCTGTGGAAAAGACTTGCGTGGCATTGGTGTGGGCCTCCCAAAAACTCCGCCATTACATGCTATCTTTCCATGTGTTCCTAGTTAGTCGCATAGATCCACTCAAATATCTACTTGAAAAGCCAATGTTAACCTATCGTACTGCGCGGTGGTTGATGTTGTTATCTGAATTTGATATCAAGTATGTGGTACAGAGCTCGATAAAAGGGAGAGTCATTTCAGAACACTTAGCCGAGAATCCAGTTTCAGAAGGAGATAGCATTGAACAAGGGTTCCTTGATGAGGACATATTGGAGATAGAAAAGAAGCCATGGAAAGTCTACTTTGACGGCGCTGCAAATAAAAGGGGCTTCGGCATTGGAATCTTGTTGATTTCTCCTGATGACGCCCACACCCCTCTGGCAATGAAGTTAGGGTTCGAGGCCACAAATAATATCACCGAATATGAAGCTTGCATTCTAGGGTTGGAAGCAGCTTTAGAGTTGGGAGTTGAAGAGTTAGAAGTGTACGGAGACTCGGCCTTGATTATCTGCCAAATCAGAGGAGAATGGAAGACTCGAGACGAGAAGTTGTTACCCTATAATGCTTATCTAGAAGCGCTTACCAAAGAATTCGACAAAATAGAGTTCCACTGCTTGTCAAGGCTAAAGAACTGCTTCGCTGACGCTCTTGCTACACTTGCGTCCATGGTGGAAATTCCAAAAGGTGGAAATGTTCTTCCACTCGTGATTGAAAGAAGAAAAGAGCCAGTGTACTGTTATAGTATTCAGAATAATCAAGTAACCGATGGGCATCTGTGGTTTCATGACATTCAAAGGTTCGTAGAAAAAAGGGAATATCCCAAAGGAGCTTCAAAGGTTGACAGGCATACGCTGAGAAGATTGGCTACCCACTACATCATGTGTGGAGGAAAGTTATACAGACGATCCTACGACGGCATCCACTTGCTCTGTGTGACGGAGGAAGAAGCTCAAAGAATAATTGAAGAGGTACATGAAGGAGCAGGGGCACCTCACATGAATGGCTATATGCTAGCTAAGAAGATTGCTCGTCTCGGTTACTATTGGACCACCATGGAAAGAGATTGTCATATGCATGTCAAGAAGTGCCATAATTATCAAATCTTTGCCAATGTTCAGCACCTTCCATCAATGCCTTTGAATACTATATCATCCCCTTGGCCATTTTCAACTTGGGGAATAGATATCATTGGAAAGATCCATCCTAAGTCAAAAGAAGGTTATGAGTTTATCTTGGTGGCAATAGATTACTTTACTAAGTGGGTAGAGGCGAAGTCCTACAAAACCTTAGGGTCAAAGCAAGTGGCCCATTTCATTAAGACCCACATCATTTGTCGATATGGGTTTCCACATGAGATCATATTAGATAACGGACAACACTTCCGAGGTGAGGTAGAAGAGATCTTGTAGAAATACAGCATCCAGGTTCATAAGTTCTCTCCTTATAGGCCGCAGACGAATGGAGCAGTTGAAGTGGCTAACAAGAACGTAAAGAACATGCTACAGAAGTCGGCTAAGAAGTACAATGACTGGTCAAAAAGGTTGCCATTCGTTTTATGGGGTTACCGCACTTCAATCAGATCTTCCACGGGTGCTACGCCGTACTCATTGGTTTATGGCATGGAAGCAATTCTCCCAATCGAGTTAGAAATTCCTTCTCTCAGAGTAATAATGGAAGATCAGTTGTCTGAAGTAGATTGGCTACAAAACAGGTATGATGAGCTAGTTCTGCTTGATGAAAGGCGTTTAAATGCCCTATACCATGCTCAAAGTTATCAGCGCAAAATAGCTAGAGCATTCAACAAGCGCGTCAAGGATCGTGGTTTAAAAGATGGAGATATAGTGCTGAAAGAAATCTGTGCGCCTATCTTTGATCCAAGGGGCAAGTTCAGGCCTAACTGTGGTGGTCCCTACATCATAAAAGAGATATTGCCAGGAGGAGCAGTTCGATTGATGGATTTAGATGGAATAGAGTTCTCTCAACCAACCAATTTAGATCAACTCAAGAGATACCATGTGTAAAGCTTGATAGGTTGAAAACCCGTAAGGGTGGCCTAGGCAAAAGAAAAGCATGAACTACGAGGGCCTGATTCTCCATCATTCAAAAAAGAAAAAGAAGAAAAAAGGAAAAAAGAAAAGAAGAAAATGTTTACAAACATGATGGAGATACATAGGCAGCCCATAAAGTTACCTTGGGTGCGGTCCAATTGAGATCACATGAAATGACATTGAATTGAGAGTCATTCAACTCGAAATCAAGTTCATTTCTTATCATTTCATGTGAAGTTGTCTTTATCACATGTCATAACATTGAATTGAGAGTCATTCAACTCAGAATCAAGCTTATTTCATGTTATTTCACGTGAAATTGTCTTTATCACATGATATAACATTGATTTGAAGGTCAATTGATTGAGAAACAAAGTGCATTTCATGCCAATTTCACATAGATAGTAAGTTACTTCGTAACTAGCATAACTCATGAATCGTCATTTCATATGAAGTTATCCTTATCACATGATTAGCAAGTCATTCCATATGAAATTTTCTTTATCACATGGTATGATATCACCATCATCACATAGAGAATTGAATTCCAAGACTTGAAAGTCAATCTGTTCAACACCGAGTTCATTTCATGAGAAAGCCATTTATCATAGCCATTACAATTCCTCGTTATGCGGGCAAATACAATCACCCAAGATTCAAAAATTTCATTGAAACTTGATAAACTTGGGGGATATATTCATCCTATAGCTCAAGGATTGCACAAAAAGTCAATTTGGAGAAGTTTAGAGGTCGCAAGCGCGCGAAACGGGGCAAACGAGCAAAGCAGGCTAGAGGTGACCATCTGCCCTTAGATGGTCAACCGTCCAGGGCAAGACGGCTGACCATCCAGGGTGGGACGGTTACCCGAGCCCACCATCAAAAAAATTCTGGGTTTTTAAACCCATGTTTGCACACTCATTCTCACATTCTCCCAACCCGAAAATTAGAGAGTTTCTCTCTCTAAACTCTCATTCCATCCTCTCGATCTCTCATTCTCTCATTCTTACTTCAAAAACATTCAATCCAAACATCAAATGCACATCAAACAACAACAAATCAAGCCCATTTAACAATCAAAACAACCAATTCACATCATCTTGTGAAATCAAACCAAATCAAACCCATTTTTCACAAACCCAACTCCATCATCAAGGATGTCATCAAGCAAGGACTCAAGCACCAAGTATCCATTCTATGGGGTCAAAAGCTGTTGGCCCCAAGGTTATATAACCAAGGGCATATCCGAGATTTTGATGATAACAAAGGATCGATGTAAGTACTAATGGTTTATTTGTCAAGATTATAATCAAAGCTAGGTACTCGAGCATATGGATCCAAAAGAAGCATAAAGATATATGCATATCATGGAACTCAAAGCACACATACTTGTGATGTCAAGGACAATCAAGCGCAAGAACATACGAGCATAGAAAGCATACAAAAGACCTACAACACTCAAGACCAAGCTAGCATCGTCAATGAAGATACTTATATAGCTATGAGTGAGGTTATTAGGTTTTTGATGTACTTGATTGCTCAAATGATCGCTCCATGAACCTAGATGGACCTTAGGATCCTTGGGTAAACTTAATTTATCACTTGAACAAGGCCTAAGTTGATACAAATGAACTTGATCGATTTAAACTTGTGATATAATCATTATAAGTTCATTTCTGCCCAAATCAGTCGACTCATTCTTGAATCAGTCGACTCATTTAAGCAGAAGTTGTCCTCTGCTGTTGTCTTTTGATTCTGCTCAAATCAGTCCACTGATTTCCCAATTCAGTCGACTGATTTAGCAAATCAGTGGACTGAATTGAGTATTCAGTCGACTGATTGTGCGATCTCAGAACTCCAACGGCTAGTTTTTGAAAGGTTGTTGAGGCATTAAATGCCACCAAACGGCTCTTTCCCGGCATTTATTGCACCAAACGGTCATATTATGCCTAATGCCTATATAAACAATGATTCAAATGCATTTATGAGGATCAATACAAGAGAATTCATTGTTTTCATTCTTCTAGCCCTAAAATTCATTAAGAGCATTCATTGAGCAAATCAATTAGAAGAGAGCTGAGCTTTAATCTCTGTGTTATTCACTCTTAAAGAGAGTTTCTTTGTACACACATTACATCTCTACAAACTTGTAATCAAGGGTTGGTGATAACCCCATTCTTTGCACTTGAGGAAGTGTGGCTGAACAAGTGTTGGTTGAAAGCACTTGATTTGTAAAGGTTTGCTGCTCCACCTTGAAGGAGAGTGATAGTGGATTGGTGAATCCTCAAGCGAGCTCTTGAGGCGAGGACGTAGGCGGGAAGGCTGAACCTCGTTAAATCTTGTGTTTGCATTCTCTTTCTCTTATTCTCTTTACTGTTTATTATTGAGAATATCTCTATTTGCCATAATCTGATTTTAGCTTGCTATCATAATTTTTAATTGGCCAATAACCCTATTCACCCCCCCTCTAGGGTTGTTTACTTGGGACAACAATTGGTATCAGAGCCCAACCTCTAGCATTTGACATATTTGTCTTGCGAGGAACGATATGGCCAACTATAGTGGTAACGGATTCACCGAAGGACAATCGTCCAATAGACCACCACTTTTTAATGGAGATGCGTCTCTATATAATTTCTGGAAAATCAGAATGCAAATTTTTATTCAATCCACTAGCTATGAGCTATGGAATATCACTTCTAAGGGTCCTTTGATCCCTACTAAGGTAGTAGATGGAGTTACACTTCCTAAAGTACCACAAGAATACACCACAGCTGATCATAAGTCTCTTGAACTTAACTCTAAAGCCATTGGCTTACTATATTGTGCTTTAACTAATGATGAATTTAGCAAAATCTCTAGGTGCACTAGTGCCAAAGAGATATGGGATACATTAGAAGTCACCTATGAAGGGACATCTCAAGTAAAAGAAGCAAAAATCAATATGCTTGTTTGTGAATATGAAATGTTTAAAATGAAAAAGGATGAATCTATTAGAGACATGTTTGCTAGATTCAATGCTATCATTAATCCTTTAAGTTCTCTTGGAAAGATCTACACTAACTCCGAATTGGTGAGAAAAATTCTTAGGAGCTTGCCTAAGCAATGGGATGTCCTCACCACTACTCTACTTCAATCAAAAGAGCTATCATCAATGACCTTGAGTGATCTTGACGGCAACCTAGTCACACAAGAACTCGCATTCAAAGCTCGTGAAATTGATGAAGGGAAGACATCCAAGAGCATGGCTCTCAAAGCCTCACAAGACGAAGAAGAACCACCAAGTGAAGAGTGTGAGAATGAAGAAGATGAAGACATGGCTTTCATATCTCACAAGCTCAAAAAGTTCTTCTCTAGAAGAAATCAAGGAAGGAGATTCAACAAGGGTAACTCCTCCAAAAGAATTCCAAATAGAGGAGAAAACTCAAATAGAGAACCACAAGTGTGTTTTGAATGCAAGAAGCCCGGACATATCAAGATAAATTGTCCTCAACTCAACAACAACTACAACAAGACGAGTCACACTAACAACAACTTCAAGGACAATAGAAAATTCAAGAAAAAGGCTTTCACCGTCACATGGGATGATGAAGCAAATAGTGATGAAGAAGATGAGGAGATTTCTTGTGATCAAGAAGTGGCAAACTTTTGTCTCATGGCAAAAGAGGATGAGGTAATCGAACTCAATTCTATTGATTATCCTATAGAAGAACCTCCCACTTATGAAGAATTACAAGATGCACTTGAAGACACTTTTCTTGAATTAAAAAGGTTTTCTCACAAAAACAATGATTTGAAAAAGAATATCTCATCTCTTCAAGAGGAACTAAATGCTTTGAAACATGAAAATTCAGAATTGAAAAGCAAGATAGACTCAACCCCTACCATTTCTCAATCTAGTCTTGAAAGTGAAAATACTTCATTGAAAGAAAAGGTTGAAGACTTGACTAATACCTTGGCCAAGTTTACCAATGGAAGGGATAACTTGGATAAGATATTAACTAGTCAAAGATGGTGTTTTGATAAGGCCGGAATTGGTTATCAAGAAAATGTCAAACAAAAATCTTATATTAACTTCTTTCCTAAGCCTAAAGTCTCTAGTACACCTAAAATCTCATGCACTTATTGTAAGAAGGAGGGACATAACATCTACACTTGCAAAATGAGAAAAAGACCTAAAAGTTTCACCAAGAGGGTGTGGGTAGTTAAGGGAACCTCTCCTCCTATGGCTAACCCCTATGGACCCAAGAAAGTATGGGTACCAAAGAAAGTTACTTGAACTTGTGTAGGTATGCTTGAAGTCATCAAGCAATGAAAAATGGTTTCTTGATAGTGGGTGCTCAAGGCATATGACGGGTGATAGATCAAAGTTCGTATCTTTGAAGCCCAAGGACGGCGGCTACGTGACATTTGGAGACAATGCCAAGGGTAAGATAATTGGCATTGGTAAGGTTGGTAAGAATTCCTCACTTTGTGTTGAAAATGTTTTATTAGTTGATGGTTTAAAGCATAATCTCCTTAGCATTAGTCAATTATGTGATAAAGGATATAGAGTTACCTTTAAATCCAACAAATGCATAATTGGAGATGAAGATAAGACCCTATTTGTTGCATATAGGATTGGTAACATCTATGCTATAGAGTTTGAAGAAATCGCATTACAAAATGTACATTGCTTCTCCGCTTTAAACGAAAATCATTGGTTATGGCATAGAAGACTTGGACATGCTAGCATGGATTTAATTTCAAAACTTTCTAGGCATGAACTTGTAAGAGGTTTACCAAAAGAAAAGTTTTCAAAAGATGGAGTTTGTAGTGCATGCCAACTTGGAAAACAAACCAAGTCCTCTTTTAAATCAAAGCCTCATATTTCAACTACTAGACCTTTACAACTCATTCATATGGATCTATTTGGACCTATTGCAATTGCAAGTCTTGGAGGGAAGCATTATGCATTTGTAATTGTTGATGACTACTCTAGATATACATGGGTGTTCTTCCTTGCACATAAAGATGAGACTCATGCTACATTTGTGACATATTGTAGAAGAGTCCAAAATGAGAAAGGCTATACCATTACACATGTTAGGAGTGATAGAGGGAGCGAATTTGTCAATAAGGATATTGTACAATTTTGTAATGAGAATGGCTTTGGTCACAATTTCTCCGCTCCTAGAACTCCTCAACAAAATGGTGTGGTTGAAAGAAAGAATAGAACACTTGAGGAAATGTCTAGAACCATGCTAAATGAACACTCTTTACCTCAATATTTTTGGGCCGAGGCCGTTAATACCGCATGCTATGTAATGAATAGAGTTCTTTTAAGATCTAAACTCGGTAAAACTCCTTATGAACTATGGAATGATAAGAAACCTAACATAGGTTACTTTAAAGTGTTTGGTTGTAAATGCTTTATATTGAATGATAGAGATAAACTTTCCAAATTTGATTCTAAATCCGATGAAGGTGTGTTTCTTGGCTATTCCATGAAGAGTAAAGCATATAGGGTGTTTAACAAGAGAACTTTAACTGTTCAAGAATCAATGCATGTTGTATTTGATGAAACTAACCCTCTTGCACCCAAGAAATATGTGGATGATGATGATGATGTAGGTACAAGCTTGCAAGAACAAGTTGAAACCTTGAGTCTAAATGATAAAGAAGATCCACTAGACAAAGGCAAAGAAAAGGAAGGAGATGAAGTTATTAAAGACAAGAATCCGGAAGAAGAAGTTGAAGTTGAAAATGCTCCACTCCATCCGGATGTCACCAAGACTTGGAAATTTGTGAGGAATCATCCTAAAGATCAAATCTTAGGTGAACCCTCACGTGGGGTAAGAACTCGTTCTTCCATGAGAAATTTATGTGATCATCTTGCTTTCCTATCTCAAATTGAACCTAAGAACATTAATGAAGCTGAAAATGATGAATCATGGGTCCTTGCTATGCAAGAAGAACTCAATCAATTTGAAAGGAACAAGGTTTGGACCTTGGTACCTAGACCACATGACCATGGAGTAATTGGAACTAAATGGGTATTTAGAAACAAAAAGGATGAATCCGGAGTTGTTACTAGAAACAAGGCTCGACTTGTAGCCCAAGGTTATAATCAACAAGAAGGCATAGATTATGATGAAACCTATGCTCCGGTAGCTAGACTAGAAGCCATAAGGATGTTACTTGCCTATGCATGTCATAAAAATTTCAAATTGTTTCAAATGGATGTCAAGAGTGCATTTTTAAATGGTTTCATAGAAGAGGAAGTTTATGTTGAACAACCTCCCGGTTTTGAAAGTCATGAATTTCCAAATCATGTTTTTAAACTAAGAAAAGCTTTATATGGTTTGAAACAAGCTCCTAGAGCTTGGTATGAAAGACTTAGTGGATTTTTACTCAAAAATGGTTTTAAGAGAGGAAAACTTGACACCACACTTTTCATTAAAACCATTGATAATGATATGCTTTTAGTGCAAATCTACGTTGATGATATCATTTTTGGATCCACTAATGAGAATCTTTGCAAAGAATTTTCTAAGATTATGCAGGAAGAATTTGAGATGAGCATGATGGGAGAATTGACATTCTTTCTTGGACTTCAAATCAAACAAACAAAGGAAGGAACCTTCATCAATCAATCCAAATATGTCAAAGATCTACTCAAAAAGTACGGATTGGAAGATGGTAGAGAGTTTTCTACTCCAATGAGCACTTCCATCAAGATTGACAAGGATGAAAAGGGTAAAAATGTTGATCAAAAGAAATATAGAGGTATGATTGGAAGTTTACTTTATTTAACCGCAAGTAGACCCGATATCATGTTTAGTGTTTGCTTATGTGCTAGATTTCAATCATGTCCTAAAGAATCTCACTTGCTTGCCGTTAAGCGCATCTTTAAATACTTAAGTGGCTCAATTAACCTTGGATTATGGTTTCCTAAGTATACCTCTTTTGATATGCTTAGTTATTCCGATGCGGACTTTGCCGGTGGCAAAGATGACCGCAAGAGCACTAGTGGGACTTGCCATTTCC